>CAUYON010151437.1:0-36321 GCA_963573935.1 Arctocebus calabarensis | reverse complement strand
TTGCCTCTCCCTTTACCCCCACAGCAGGAGGGGTAAGGTCTTTGAGACCCGTACTTGGATCTCCTGGAGGTCTTGCTAAAACGCGATTCTGACTCCATAGCTCTGGAAGGAGTTTAAGATTCTGCATTTTTTTTTTTTTTTTGTAGAGACAGAGTCTCTACTTTACCGGTAGAGTGCCGTGGCGTCACACAGCTCACAGCAACCTCCAACTCCTGGGCTTAGGCGATTCTCCTGCCTCAGCCTCCCAAGTAGCTCGGACTACAGGCGCCTGTCACAATGCCCGGCTATAAAATTCTGCATTTTTAACAAGCACCCAGGGGATGTTGGGCCTTGGGTCACACTACGCCTAGTGAGTGTTCTATACATTTTATAGATGAGACAGTTGATATGAAGTCTCCAAAGTTAGCCAGTTCCTTAGAGATCAAAGCCAGAATAGCACACTCACTGGATTTGAAACCCAAGACTTTTCACTTGTGGCTGTTTGGGTTGTTTGCTTTTTTCTTTGTTTTTTATTTCTTAACCTTGCAAAAAAAAGTGCTGCCTTGGTTTTCTTGAGGTATACAATTAATATAAATGGCCATATACTTCAGCCACTCAAAGACTGACAATTTCTTTTCCTTTCTTTCTTTATTTTATTTTCTTTTATTCTATTTTATTTTGAGACATCTTACACTGTTGTGCATGCTAGAGTTATCATCACAGTTCACTGCAACCTCAAATTCCTGAGCTCAAGCAATCCTCCTCCCTTAGCCTCCCAAGTAGCTGGGATTACGGGTGCCCACCTCCCCACCCAGCTATGTTTTTTTCTGCTTTTTGTGTGGATACAGTCTTGCTCAGGCTGGTCTTGAACTCCCGGGCTTAGCAATCCTCCCTCCTTGGCCTTCCAAAGTGCCTGGATTACAAATGTGAACCACTGTGCCAATTTCTTGTCAACTTTTAAGGTTGGCCAATCATTGAGGTGGTAAATTGGATCATGGGAGTTGCAGCATCTTGTAAAAAGAATTTTAATTGTTGACAAGAAAATGTTGGCCAATCATTGAGGTGCTGAATTGGATCATTGGAGTTACAGCATCTTGTAAAAAGAATTCCAGGATATTTTCATACTTCAAGAGATGTACAATGTTTATATCAGAGAGTCTGAAATCAGCTTATAAACCATATGATCCTGACTCAGAGTTGTGAAGAATCTTTGAGATTTGTTTTTTCCTTGAGAGGCCAAATTATTGTCCAGACTTGATCTGAACATCTTTTGTAATAGGCAAAGAAGTAAGTCTTGGGGCTTTTCATTTTGTAACAGCAAGCTGAATGGTATACACTTTTTTAAAAATTTTTGCAGCTTTTGGCCGGGGCTGGGTTTGAACCCACTGCCTCCGGTATATGGGGCCTGGTGCCCTACTCCTTTGAGCCACAGGCGCTGCCCAGTATACAGCTTTTCAAAATATCGAACCCCCCTCAAAATGATCTCAACATCTGCATGTGATTCTCCTTTCTGGAAATATCAGAACTTTTTGCAATTGGATGTAAAATCCGTGAGTTAAAAAATGACGCCTGACAAGATAAAATCATAGGACTGGAGTCCAGTGATTTGGTTCATCTGACCAGCATCCACAGATTTATCTCTAACGTGATGTTATTTTTATATTTTTGTCCTCTAGCGACTACATCACAAATCTGGTGGAATTCAAATGAAAAACTCCTGTTAAATATGAAGAATGCCAGTACTCCCATTTTTGCTTGCCCGAGTAAGAATTGGGCACTCCCACCTTCAAACTAGCTAGAAGTTGTGACTTAGTTGTCACTTTGCTGCTCATTTTCAGTATTTTTTTAATTCTAGGAAGAAATTATACAACTAATGGAAACATTTTTCCTCCTCAAAGTACAATAAAATCGTCTTTTAAATTTCTCCTTCCATTAAGTGGCTCATATGTGGAGATTTTTATGCATTTCTAAAGTGATGCCTAAATTAGCACTTGGAAAAGTCAATTATACTTTTAAAGCTACTGTCTATAATTGTTATGGTCTTTTTCTGCATGTATCCAAATTGTTTCTAATGGGCATTCCAGGGCATGAGGGTTAATGTATCTTAGTGAGGCAAAAATGCTGGCCAAAGCAGGGTTAATTTATCAAAATAACTTTGCATGGTGTTGCTTCAAAGCAATTTTAGTGTTTTCCAAGTCTACTTAACTCATATGTGCTCTTTCTCCGTGTTTTTAAATGAGGGTATATTACTAAGTTGCTTTATATTAATGCAGTTGTTTCAGATAATTTGGCTTCAAATCTACTTAGGTTAAAGATTTTACTTCTACTTTTGAAAATGAAAAGAATCCCTATTAAAGGTGAAAATGTGTCCAATTAAGCTATTTTTGATATCTTACTCTGTCAGTTCTTTGCCTCCCCCCCCCAATACTCTTGATAAGGGAAACACCAATGTTCTGATTTGCTGGTCTCTGACTAATCCAATGGTGTTCACCATGGCATTGGCCATGATCAATAACTAATTATTAAACCAGCATTTCTTTCCAGTGCTCCTTGTTAAAAAATTGCTTTTGGCTGAGAGAGAAGGAAAAAAGGTCGTCACTTTGACATGGTCAGGAGTCTTTCAAAATACAGAGGGTCATCCGATTGAATTACTGTCCTAAACTAATTGATACAAATCTGAACAGAAGAATGCTTGTTACTGCAGAATCTGGTAATGATATACTTGGCAAGAAAATGTTGAGGGGAAGAAAAAATTCCCGGTGCCAATTACAAAGAGTTAGGCACCACTGTAGAATTAGAAATTAGAAAAAAAATAAAGTTGGAGACAATTTGATGACACATTCAGACCTATCATACATGCAATATTGTGAATGCTGAGGTAGTCACTCTTCCCTATTTTTATAGTTACCTAAAGACAAAGAGTACTTTGATATATTATTTAACTTCTGTACTGATTATAACTTGCAAAGCCTTTGAGTGACAGCTGTCATTTCATTGTTACCTAAGGCTCTCAGTTTCAGCCAGTTGGAGAGAATGTTGTTTTCTGAGTGACACAACTTTGAAAACTGGAATAGTAAAAAAAAATCAGCACAAAACAATACAGGCAGCAAAAACATAAATTGTTTCTCTCTAGCACCGTCCCTCCTCCCCAGGTAGGTGGCAAATGACAAGAGTGAATAACATAGCTTCTTCCGTGAAATCTTTTGTATTTGCTTATTGATTTAAACATAAACAGAAGACTAAGACATCCAATATATAGGTTTGTTTTGATGAAAAGTTCAGATTTGGAGGGACTGTTTTAATTCAGCTACACAATGAGAAATGTTCTACCCCCACCCGTACCATTTTATGGGGAAAAATCTGTCATGCTGGTGACACTTCAGAACTGTCCTGTGGGAATCCTGCTTCTCCTTTTATTGATGACTTTGCAAGACCTCTGCATCAGGCCACGTTTGTCTCTCCTCCAGGTTCACAATTCTCTGTACACTTATCTTAGAAGCTTCTGGAAATTTCCTTTCTTTCAAATGCTATCTTGTCCTAATGGGGTCTCCTGAAATCTCACATGTATTAGATTTATTCATCATTTTCTTAAACAGCCTAAAACTCAGTGAAATGTTTCCCTTCCCCTTCCCCCCCCCCTTTTTTTTACCTGATTTCAAAAACAAATTGCAAACAATGAAGTAAAAATAACCCTTACTTAAATAGCGTTTTGCAATTCCTTAGCTGATTCTCCTGAATCTGTGGTACTCTGCATGTGATATGATGCTTAGTGCTTTTAACCATTTTTAATTAAATAAGCTTTATTTTAAAAGTTCAAATCCATGTTCACTTCAATTTCCTTTGAAGTTCGTTTAGATACCATGGTCAGGTGGTCACTGCTACAGTTTGGATGTTTGTTCCCTCAACAAACCTCATGTTAAAGTTTGATCCCAATATTGCAAGTGGTGTGTGGGTCCAGGAGATGGATCATTCATAAATAGATCAAAACTCTCCTGGGTCTGGAGAGAGAGGTGAATGAGTTCTTATTCTATTATTGTTAGTATTACTATTATTATTGTTGTTGTAGTTTTTAGCCGGGGCTGGGTTTGAACCTGCCACCTCACTCCTTTGAGCCACAGGCATGGCCTGAGTTCCTATTCTATTAGTTCCTAAGAGAGCTGGTGGTTAAAAGGAGCCTAGAGTCTCTTCTCCCTCTCCCCCTATCCCCATCCTCTTCTTTTCCTCTCTCCATATTATATACACATGGGGGCTCCCCTAGGGTTTCCATCATGAGTGGAAGTAGCCAAAGCCCTCACCAGATTCTGGTGCCTGTTTCTTGTACTGTGCGTAGAACTGTGAGTCAAATAGCTCTTTGCCTTACACTTAGCCTCAGGTATTCCTTTATGGCAACACAAAACAGACTAAGCTAGTCACTACAGAAAATTGCCGACCATTGAGTTATAATGATTACAACCGTAATCACCACCAACATTGAGTCAGGCAGGAGGTTTGCCCCTTTGCTCAAATTCTTTCATTTTTTTTTCCCCTCAGAACAACACCTTAGTGTGAGGACATAATTATTTTAATCTAGAGACTTAGAGTTCTTAATTGCCCGAGGCCCCAGAACTCTTAAATGGCTGGATATGGATTTGAACTACAATCTGGGTAATCCCAGAACCTGCAGTCCATAGTGACGTCTGTGTGGCAAGCACCACAGAGAACAGGCCTGGTACCCTGAGATTTCAGTTATAGGGAGAGTCCGGTTGCAAATCAACAAATGATGCTCAAATTGGACCCCAGGGGTAGGGCCTATGAAGGCCTGAAAGTGGCAAATTCGGGGATTCTTTCAACCTCCTTTGAGAACAGAGCGGACTAGATATCTAGGAGAAACATTTGCGGGTTCCCCTTTGAAGGGAAGAATGAGACGGGATGTACATTAGATTTTCTGGTATCTTTTGGAGGAATCTTTGAGTCCACAAGATTGCGCCTCTCAGCTTTCTGTCTTTCCAGCAGAAGGGACCTCGGACTAGAAATAAGTGCTCCATAGCACCTGGAATCCTTAGCTGGGTCAATGCTCGGATGCCTAGGAGGGTTTAGAGGGCACTGCAGGAACTGGCCCACCAGCGAGAATTTCCTTTCTTTCAAGATCAGTTGAGAGTGGTGGGTGCAGTGTGTGGGAGAGGGGCTTGGCAGGCCCTGGTGGTAGGGAAGGTGTTGGCAGCCCAGCAATCAGAATGATGGAGGAAGAGAGGACACCACGACCGAGAAATGGCAAAGAGCCTCAGAGGAGGAGGGGTTGGTTCCAAATACAGCAGAGCCTCTGTAAGTTGACCGCCCAAGGGACTGTGACAAACCCATCAACACACGGAGGTGGTCTAGATAAGGAACTAGGCCTACTGTACTGGTGTGTGCATGACGTGCGTGCCTGGTCTGTGACAATTAGGTCAACTAAGGAGGTGGTCCATGTAGGGAGGTGGCAAACTGCAGAGGTTCTCCTGTATTACATTTACTTGATTCTAATTCCACCCTGTCCTTTTCTTTCTTCTTTCTTTCTTTCTTCTCTTTCTTTCTTCCTTCCTTCCTTCCTTCCTTCCTTCCTTCCTTCCTTCCTTCCTTCCTTCCTTCCTTCCTTCCTTTCTTTCTTTCTTTCTTTCTTTCTTTCTTTCTTTCTTTCTTTCTTTCTTTCTTTCTTTCTTTCTTTCTTTCTCTTTTTCTTTCTTTCTTTCTCCCTCTCTCTCTCTTTCTTTCTTTCTTTTTTTTGAGACAGAGCCTCAAGCTGTCACCCTGGTTAGAGTGCTCTGGCATCACAGCTCACAGCAACCTCCACTTCTTGGTCTCAAGCGAGTCTCCTGCCTTTGCCTCCCAAGTAACTGGGACTACAGGTGCCTGCCACAGCGCCTGGCCATCTTTTGGTTGCAGCCGTCATTGTTGTTTGGCGGGCCCAGGCTGGATTCGAACCCGCCAGCTCAGGTGTACGTGGCTGGCGCCTTAGCCCGCTGAGCCACAGGCACTGAACCCACCCTGTCCTTTTCATTCCTCTCTTCTGAAAGTGGAACCCAAATGGAAGAGTGGCCTGCAATTGTACTCTGATCACTTGCGGGGATATGTTGAGGGGAAGAGTGTCCCAAGTGATAGGAGAGCCACATCTATTGATAGAAACAGGCCAAACATATTGGTTGTCACATTCTACTGCTAAATAGATTATAATTTCTTATATAAAAAGTCCTCAGATGAGATGAAAAGTGAAATTCCACTCTGAACTATTTACAATAAGCACACAAATAACTTGAGAACAAACAAGGAAAGAGGGGGATCAAATATACATTTGACAAGTACAAAGGAAAGAACAAGGCTTGTAATTTTATTTTATTTATTTATTTTTTTAAGGCTTATAATTTTTAATATCAAAGTACAGCTCTTGGGAGGGGCCAGGAGGAGAGAAGGAGGAAGTCCCCAAAACCAGCAAAAACCACAATGAAGATAAAATAATACAAACCTCCACGGCAGAATAACAAGAAATAAAACCTCTGTGAAACACAAGGAGGAAAAGAATTGTATTGGGAAGCTTTAACCCACCAAGTCGGCAAAACTGGACACGGTTTTCTAAGATCAGAACAATATAGATAAGATTGTAAATGCAGCCTTTGCATATAAACCCTCAGTGTCCCCCTATAAAATTGTAAAGCTCCTAAGTTCTAATCAAAGCCTCACTCCTTCAATTACAGTTAAAAGCCAATCAGTTATTCTCACTAGCTGTAACAACTTAAAGAAGAAAGGGAAACCATGTCATTTTTAATCTCTGTTTTCTGGTGGCCCTTAGCTCTGAGTTTTGCATGGAAAAATAAATCAGTGAATGATTTTTCAGTAAGAGAAAGCTGCAGAGGTGCCCTTTGTCTGGAGTGACACGCACCTTTCCCTTTGTCCGGAGTGACACGCACCTTTCCCTGCTAGCCCCGAATAGGCCCCACCTCACCCAGGGATTGAGCCTCATGTTCACATTCACTGCTTCTGCCCTTCCTGTTGCTTCAGCAGCTAAGTTCGTGCCCATTTCCAGGATGTTGGCTGGTGGGGGTGTCTGAAGCCCCTTCCTTCTCTTTCAAAGCTGCTTCCCTTACAGTCTTCCAGTGTCAGTGTAAATATCACCTTTTCTGAGGAGCCCTCTCTGTCATTTCAGAAAGTACCCGGGATCAGTTTCCATCCGCTGAGGTAGAGCATGCAGACACGGGAATGACTGTCAGGAGGGGGGAAGCTTTTTCTTCTTACAGATCACTAGAAACTGGAGGATAGCAGTTCCTGTGGGGGGGCTGGGGGAGGCACCAGACGTGGTCAGGGATGGAGAGAAAGTGCAGGGAAGAACCATTATTGTGGATTTCTCTGGAAAGGCCAGGCCAGGTGGGGTGAGCAGGCTGAGGTTTGGCTAGTTGGAATCATTTCAGGGCTCTGGGGCAGGAGGAGTTGTCTGCAATCTGGCCCTGGGTGATTAGGGCAGGTAGATAGTGGCCTGGGGCCTAGGAACCAGGTAAAGGGGGTTGTTGAGAGCTTCGGGCTTTGGTCGGATTGATTTCCTTGTGGCAGGTGTGTTTGCAGGTGAGTTCTTTACTTCTTCAAATGTGGCTAGCACTTCTGGGGGCAGTCTTTCCAGCATCGGCAAGGCCTCAGATGCAACATATCAGAAAAGAAAGTAAAAAAGTCGTGGCGGGCATACCTATGACAGCTCATTTTACTGTTTTTCTTTCTTCCTAGAACTTTTCATATTCTATATATGAAAAACATTTCTGTGCACATCTCCAAGATTTCTCCCCACTTTTTGTGGTTTTTATTCCTGGTTCACAGTAGGATCACCTGGGGGAACGTTTACAAAGTACCATTGCCGAGGAAGCACACCAAGATATTCCTTTTTGATTTCTCTGGAGTAGAGAATGGGTGTTGGTGGTTTTTAATTAGATGACTCTAAAACACTGCCAGAGTTGAGAAGCACTGCCCAGCCAATGTATGCACAGCATCTAATGATCTGGAGAAACCAGTTATGGTAATTTCTAAGTGTTGACATTAACTCAGAGACAGGCAAGAAGGTAGTGACTGTTTACATAAATGATATGCATTTAAGAGCATTTATTTACTTAGTATTTGAAAATTAAACTTTGGGTAACATTAAAGAAGTATCTACTTTGTATCCAATGCAACCCATGACTATATTATCTGCATTTGTAAGACTTAATTTTCTTAATTGAAGAATTTCATGCATTGCAAGCCGTTATCAACTTAGAGGTTTAAAAGTTTTTAAAATGCCTGACTCATTTAAAAGAACTCAGAAAAACCAGAGATGAAATGCTAATGAAACGTTAGAGTTCAAATAGACTCTGCAATGGAAATGAAATTCCTAGATGGAAATGGGCGAAGAATATTGAAAAAAAGAAAAACAATCGGAAATGAGAAGGGGAGGAAAACACGGTTGGAATAATGAAGCGAAAGTACTGGATTCGAATAATGAACAGGGTGAAACCAATGTGAACAAGCAAGACACGGGAAATAGGAATTACACCTGGGAGCCCTGCAAGATATTGGGGGCAAGAGTTAAACCCCTCAAATAACACACCAACTGCTACTCTGATGGAGAGGTTTCATTCAACCTGCTGTTGGAGGCCCCTCTTCCATTATGAGAGCTGCTGACAGCTGGAGACAAGCTGGGCAACAAGAAACCCACAGAAAAGTACAGCCCGGTCTAGCAACGCCCGTCTGCTTCAGTGAGGCTGTGATTAAGCCACCGGCTAGATCTTGAGCATACGATCACTGGCTTTACTAAAAACGGTGTGTTAGAAATGGGTTCATTAATGGTGTTTCCAGTGGAACATACGTAAGTAGATAAATTATCTTTGTTAGTATTTTATGGATAGCTATTTATATCTTAGAACACTGCACATTATGCCAGCTGCAGCAAGTGGTAATGTATTTATTGGTTGCTTACTTGTTTTTTTATCTGCTTCTCCCAATATATTATAAACTGCCTGACAGCACCCACCATCTTGACCTCATTCACCATTCTTTCTTGAGTTTCTGTTGTATTGTCTGGCACGTGACTGATGCTCGTTAGCCGTGGGTTGTAGTATGATCAGTTGGTGTCGTGCCTACATACCATAAGAGATAGCAGGAGAAGCATGGTACAATTATAGATGTGTTATCACATAAATAAGTTGCAAGATACACAAAAATCAGGAAACATAAAATCTACCCGGACAGAAACAAATGCAGCCCTCCTAGCAACACTGACAAACTCAGCAAGTTGCAACTTGCACTGCTGAATCAGAAAGGATGACGCTGGCGCCTGTGATTCTTGGAAGTGAAATCACGGACCCTAACACTGCCTGCCTCAAAACTTTCATTAGTGGCAAGGTAAGAGGGGACAATGAAAGTGCGGAGTCGTGAAGGAAGAGATGAGTGATCCCAACTGGAAGAGGATAGAAAAGGCCTTTCAAGCAGCTGGTACCTAAAATGGGCCTGTGAGATTTCATCAAGCAGAGATTTCAGAGCAAGCGCTGAATTGAACCACCTCGGCCCAGATGTGTTTGCTACCTGGGGTTTTCTGGAACCACATAAACATCGCAGGTAGGCGTCCCGGTCTCCCAAACCTCTGTTTGGACAACCCCTCTTCCCCTTTGCGCGCTCTGGATGCAGGCTATCAAGTGCTGCACCCCTCTGAAGTGACGGCACCTGGGTTATCCTGGATAATTCCAGTGTGGTCCTTCTACCTTTCTTACCTGCCTTTCAAAATTATTTTTTTTGTAAATGTCTCAAAGCTTCACAGTCTCATAATTGTGCCAGGTGGATTGACCACAGTTTTTGGATTTTCTGCTCACTGTTCCACCATGTCCTAGGAACAAGATCCTCCAGCATTCTGTCAGAAAATAGAAAGTAGGTTTCCTTTGCCTGGATGTAAATAGTCTATGTCTTGTTAGGTGAGGAATCATCCGGGATTGCCTCTGGTGCAACAGGTTAGAAGGAGGGAAGCACTAAAAATACTGAGTGAGGAGAGAAACAAAACTTGATGAATAATCTTACCTGTTATCGAAGGTTTGAAGAACTGTTTTTGACATGGTTAAGAACTTATCCAAGGCCACTGTATTACTTCCATAATGGCATTAACGTCTCTCTTCCTAAAAAATTCTAGTTTGAGGTTTTTATAGAAATCAGAAGTGAAGGCTCAGCACCTGTGGCTCAACGGGCTAAGGCGCCAGCCACGTATACCTGAGCTGGCGGGTTCGAATCCAGCCCGGGCCTGCCAAGCAACAATGACAGCTGCAACCAAAAAATGGCCGGCGTTGTGACAGGTGCCCGTAGTCCCAGCTACTTGGGAGGTGGAGGCAGGAGACTCGCTTGAGCCCCGGAATTGGAGGTTGCTGTGAGCTGTGATGCTACAGCAGTCTATCCAGGGTGATAGCTTGAGGCTCTGTCTCAAAAAAAAGAAAAGAAAAAAAAGAAATCAAAAGTGAAACAACCCAAGTGGCTCTAGTAGGGATGATAAAGGAAAAGCATCATGAGCATACTCAATCCAGGTCCAGCTCAACAGCATTTCAACACTGCTGTTTTGCATTATTTTTTCCAGGGCCCTAAATATGAAGGTATAAAAAATCTATAGTTAAGCAGAAAAAGAAGTTTCTTTCTCCTTAAATTCTTCCCATTTTGTATGCTGGGACAGTATAGTGAGGGGAAAAGGGTCTGGTTTTGTGGTTCACAACATACATTGGCTCTTAGGATTGTAACTTGGAAGCAGGAGGTCTCTACATGGGCTCCCACTGAGTTTTAATTCTTTCTTACCAAACAAATGTGTGCAAAGCAGCCTGGACCATATCAAAATAGAATGGCCTATTGCCACTTCCACTTAAAGGGAGACCTTAGTTTTGGTCTTTTAGATCTGAAAAGACAATTCTCAGCTTCTCCTTGTCCTTGCTCAATTAATCAAAAAGAGTCATGGAAATAATTATTAGGCTGAATAATTATTTTACAAAATAGAAGGTGCTTTCCTTGTCCATTTGTATCTCGGTGCCATTCATTCCTTCCCTGAATACTAATCATGGTGTTAGGTGGCTTGTTTTAAGGAAAAGGGTCAATGGAGGAAGAGTGAAGGCAGACCCTGAACATTTGAAAGGTACAAGAAACCTTTCACTAAATAATGCAATGCTGAGTTGATGGTACCTTGCCCTCCAGTCTAAGATGGGAAAGAGACGAAGAAGTGGCTGTCTACACCTGGGGGTGCTGAATTAACAGCAAATATTCTGAAGTATCTCTTTAAAGTGGGGATTGTTCTGTAGTTGAGTAAGTAGAGAGAGGATCCCATTTTTCAAGATTTAAAAGTTTCATAGGATTTCTTACCATCTCATGTTTTTTTTCCTGTTCTCACATTCACAGAATTCAAAGTGCTGAAGCAAAGTGTTTGTCCTTGATTTATTTCTGCCTTCTTCCACTAGTAGGTTCTTTGGGAGACTTTATTTCCTTTCTTAGCTGGCTTCTGAAGCCATTCAGCCCAAATTCTCCCAACGACTGAGATCTGTTTTTTATTGATGACTCTTCTTTTGGAATCTCTTGTCTTGAATGGGGACATGACTCAGTCCACCCGCTTTGTGAGGTGAACCCTCACCTGACTTGATAATAAGCAGAGCTTCATTTACTTTTGGATATTTGGGGAAAAGCCCAGAAGAAGATGATGCAATGATGACAAGGGGGCAACCGCTGCAAAGTCTGGTGTGAGACCCGAGATTCGAGCAAGGCTCCATTCCATCTTTGTTAGGCTTTTGAGCTCTAGGATTTTCTCCTTTGGAGCTTCTTCTGAAGGCTGAAGATCAGCACCACAAAACTGGGCAGTTCCAAAGCTAAAGTGGTTTTGGACTTAACGGTTGTGCCCTGGACTGTGGCTTGAGGAAAATTACAAAGAGATGGAATTAGCTTGATTGGAAAGATGCCAAGTGCTTTTCACGTGGGCCTTCTCATTTCATCTTTACAATGACCTTGTTACATGAATACTTTTGTATACATAATACCCAGTTTACAATTCACAGAGGTCTATGGAGCAAGTTCACTTGGGCACCAGTGCCAGTTCAACTGAATTTGGTGAGACAGAATACCCATCTACACAAGCCACACGAAGTGGATTCGCGATCTATGGACAGGCTGCAAAGGACACCAGATACTGAGGCTTGGTTGTGAGCCAGACCCTCACTGCTTAGCAAAGCTTTCTGGAGCTGGTGTCTCATTGGCTGTGCCCAACTTGCTCCTCAGGTGTGGGACACTGGAAAGCAGCACGTGCTGGGTTGGATAGTCTGGGGGAATGTGAGATGCTGGGACAGAGCGTTGAAGGGCACCTTGTTTCTGGAAGGGACAGGACCAGAGTCTGGGCTGTTTGAGTCATTCCTCCCTATTGAGCGTTGGTGCATTCCAAGCATGTTCTGTAGTTAACTCTAGAGAACCACAAACTAGAAAGGGGAGAGAACAGAGTTGGTCCAAAGCCATTTGAAGAAGTATCCTGCAAGGACTGGGAGTAATTTGAATCCGTGACTCCTTACCTCCTGAGGCTCCACATCTTTGCCCTCCACCCCGCTGTTCTTCCATCTTCTGCACAATGAGTCCCAATAACAAGCATCATGGCCTCCCTCCCTTCCCACACCCATCACGGACCCATTTATCAATTTTTCTATTTCAAAGTTACGGCATATGTTGCTGGTTGTCTACTTATCATCCATACCTTGCAGGATTCTACAATTTTGCTCAGGGTTCTTGCAATGTGCTCACTTGAGAGAATTAACTTCTCAGGCCCTTTGCAGCTGAGCAAGGTCAAAAAGCATGAGCTTCGTTGGTGTTTCCAAGGAAGCTATGATTTCCGGAATGAAGAGGCAGATGCAATGGGCCTTTTGCTTTTGGTCCTGTCCCTTCCTTTCTTTATTAACTGAGGTTGTGCCTCAGCTTATGTATTCAAAAAGCTGTTTAACAAACACAAGGGTGAAAGAGACACACTACAGATTACTGAGTGGTGAGATAGAAGGTGCCCGAGTCTGATGGCATTAGAGAGATACCATATCATGCTTGGAATTGCCTATTTTAGGACTTGGTAATATAAAAGAAAATAATAGTTGTTAGGTTTCTGTTACACAGAGCCACATGTAATTCTGTTTGTACTTTCTCATAAATTATTGCTGAGGGGCAGTAACAGAGGGTGCTGTTAGGGCTAGAACTACAGACGGGTGGGTAGTGAGGGACAGCATAAACCTAGACTTCTGTTGAATCCCGTGAGAAAATGCTACTGAATTAGTCTCCTCGTTATCTACTGCTATGTAAGAAACCAGCCAAATTTCATGGCATAAAGAAAAGCCTTTTATGATGCTCACAGATTTTGCGGTGAGGGATTCAGAAAGGGCATGAGGAGGCAGGGAGCATGCTATTCTGGGTTCACCTTGGAAGACTCAGAGGCTGCAGGGATTTTGAATTCTGAGCTGTAGTCACGGGAAGGCCTGCTGATGCACATGCTGGAGGTTGATGCTGGCTGTCAGCTTGGGCAATGGCTGGGGAGTCAATCAAAGAAACTAATATGTGTGCCCTCCTCACATGATCCCTCACAATGTGCTGTGGGCTCCCAGGGCAAGCATCCCAAGAGCTGTATCATCTTTAATGGCCTAGCCTTGGAAGTCCCATAGCATCACTTGCACCATGGGCAGCAGACCACCTGTGTGCTTGGATATGGGAATGAAGACCCTCTTCTTGATGGGAGGAGTCAATGTCAATGTCACCACAGAAGAAGAGTGAGTTAGAAGGGAGATTATGTTGTGGTCATCTTGGAAAATACAATTAACTCAATTGTTCAATGGAATGTACCGAACACCCCTGGATTATTAAATTATTTTAAGAGAGCTTTGGATGAGAACAGAAAGAGAAGGCATAAAATAAAGTGCACACAATTGTTATTATTTGAGGTCCTTTCAGTTTTACGTGTTTGTGAAAAAGATTTAAGATACTATGGAATAACAGCATACACCTATTCAGCTGTTTCTGTGGGCCAAGCATGATATTAAGCTCCTCATGTGAATTGCCACTTGTCCTCTTTACAATCCTTATGAGGTGAGAATTACCATTCCCAGGTTATAGATAAGGATCAAGAAGGTTTGAATATCATTCCCAGTTTCTATAAGAGCTGCATGCAAATCCAAGACTTCATTGTATTTTCTCCTACTTTTCATTCACATAAGCTGGAAACTTCCTGTGCTATCCCCATCTGGGAAGTTCATGACTGACTTCTCCCCAACTTATTTTCTTCCAGTCCTATACTCTGATTCCTCCAGCTATACCCTTGCCTTCCTACCAGCTTGGCTGCCTGCCCTGGACCCCTTCAGTTTGGGACCTTAGCTATGCATTGCAATTTTCAGCTCTGACCCTTCCCTGGTACTCAGTGTTCACAATTGCCGCAGGTGGGAACTTCCTACCCTAGCTCTCCTAGCTTGGACACACTGCCTTGCCCTTTCTCCTCCTCCCAGAAGAAGTGGGGATTTAGACACACTTATTAGTAATAGGCTGGCAAAGAAAACCTTTGTTGAAGAATTGCTGACTTGTAGTTTTCTTGCTCATTTATAAAAAAGACTAGTATCTGGCAGCAGGCAGATGTGTTTGGTTTAAACTTGCCTGAAGAGTCATCAAGCACACTTTATAATACGTTTCACATGAAGAAATGGTTAAAATGCAGACTCAAGTGTATTAGGTCTGGTGGGACCTGAGATTCAAAATTTCTAACCAGCTTCATGGGGAGGCTGCAGTTTTTTGACCACATGTTGAGTGGTGAGGGCAGAGGTTGGCAGCACTGGCTATACACTGAAATCACGTGGGAAACTTAAAAAAAGGCTGCTACCTGGGTCACATCCCTGTAGTTTCTGACCTATATGATCTGGGAAGTGGCCTGGGTGTTAGGATTTCAAAAGCTTCAGGTGGTCCTACTGTGGCTGAGGCCGAGAACTACCAGTCCAGAGGGTTATCCTCGTTAACTCACTGAACAAATTATTGGGCACCTACTGTGCTTCCAGCTCAGTAGTGAGTTGGTAGTGATAAAAAAAATACAAAAAAGACATAGAACCGCATAGACTGTAGGAGAAAACTGATAATAAATAGAAAATCAAACTCTGCTATGGTTTGAATATGTCTCCCAAAGTTCATGTATTAGAAACTGCAACTTAATCCTCAGTGTGAAACTGTTGGGAGGCCTGATGAGAGGTGATTAGGTCATGAAGGCAATGAATTGATTAATGTCATTATCATGGAAGTCGGTCTGTATACACAGAGTGGCTTTGTTTCAAAGGGAGATTGGCTCTCTCTTGCTCTCTCTGTCACTTCTCTCACCCTCTGCCTTCCACCATGGCATGACACAGCACGAGGCTCTTGCCAGATGCTGGCACCATGCTCTTGGACCTCCCAGCCTCCAGAACTGTAAGCCAAATAAATTTCAGTTCATTATACCTTACCCAGTCTCAGGTATTCTATCATAGCAGTACAAAATGGACTTAGACACACTCCTAATAAGATGTATTAATTCAGTTTAAATTAATGATTATGATTATGTATGTAAAATATAATGCCAATCAAAGGAAAACTAACTCTGAAGTTATTGATGGGAAGCTCCTATGTATTAGTGGTAGCCTTGTAAAAATTTACTTATAGTTAAGAATTATAAAATTGTTCATATCTTTGGATGCACTAGCCTCTCTATTAAGAATTTCTTCTGAATGAAGAGGAAAGACAGAAGGGGAAATCCTGACACATAATTGAAAACAACTTAATAGAGAGGTAGAAAATTAGTTATGACCCAGAAATTTATTGAAGTTTATACATCTATCAGAGTGTGAGCTCTTCCTTAAGAGAAAAACCACATCTGACTTTTCATTTGCCTTAGAGCCAAAATTCAGCCCTGGCACATGCTAGGGCCACAGGGAAAGTGTGCTGATTGATGAATGAATGGATTCTAGGGAGTATGAAAATACATTGATCTACATAGTAATATTTAGTAAAAATTGCAATTATAACATTGTATGCTCAAAATGATTGCAATTTTATCCATATTAAATAATTCCAGGAATAAGCTGAGATTATGAACATAAAATAATATTTTCTTCAAAGCAATTGAAGTTGTGAAGCCATTAAAAATAAAAATAACTGTAGGCATCCATAGCTCATTGGGTAAGGGCACCAGCCACATACACTGAGGTAGGCAGTTTTGAAGCCAGCCAGGGCCTGCTAAACAATGACAACAACTGCAACAGAAGCAAGAGAATCACTTAAGACCAAGAGTTTGAGGTTGCTGTGAGCTGTGATGCCACAGCACTCTACCTAGGGTGATATAGTGAGACTCTGTCTCAAAAATAAATAAATAAATAAATAAATAACTGTGTTAGATAAATGCATTCACTGGTGATTTTTCTTCTGACTTTCAAAATTTTTCCTTAATAGTGTTATATGGTTCAATGGCCTACAAAATGTTGATTGGGATCCAACCAGCTAAATCTAAGGATTCTTTTGATTTACCATCTAACCTTATTCTTTTGTTAAAATTCTCATAGCATACTTTTCTCCATGGTTCTAATCACATTTTATAATTATCTACTTAATATGTGTGACCATTTGTTTAAAGTCCACCTCTATTTCTTGACCAAAATGTCTGTAGAGGCAAGGACTGTTGTCTTCCGCTATGTTGTGGTGATCTGGCATTTTGCAAAAGCACAAAGGAATTTGTGAAATTAACGCCTGGCTAATGAGGTACACCAGAATTACCTACTATTTATTACATTTTCTGAGGCCATCTTCTCCTCCATATGTAATGCAGAGCTTTGGAATCACAACTTACTATTTGTTCAAGTACTTGACTGGAATAAATATGCCTTTTAAAGGAGAAACGAAATGGCCATACTTTATGTGGAAGAGAACTAGTTTATGCCTGGGTAGCAATAGCAGCCAGCGTTCCAAATTCTCACAACAGGTTACTCCTACACTACTAGGTGTGATACCAAAAATATGAGACGTCTCTTTAATTAATAAGAAAATTCCTCAAATGACAAAACCTTTGGCATACATTGAGTACACTCCCAGAGCCACATGGATTTATTTGACATGAGAATCTCAATTCTTCATAAACAAACAAACAACAACAACAAAGAATCTCAATTCTTTAAGTTCTTTCTGTGGAAGATTGTCAGAAAGTAGAGATAGGTCAGTCCTAAGACCAAGTGGTCCAAGATTGTCCCTCCCTCTTTCTCCCTGGTCAGGTCTGTATCTCAGGCCGCTTCTTATTGGTTCTCTTGTCAGATGACTGCTAGGTAGGTTCAGCCAATGGGAGGCAGGAGGAGGAGATTGGAGGCGGAAGGGCGGAGCCACACAATTTCTCTCCCTCTCTCGCTACTTTGAGTGACAACCCCAAGAGCAGTTGCAACCATTTCCTCCCTCTCTCATTCTTCAGCTCTGGGGCAATAATGTCTTTCCTGTTTTTGCTAATGGCAGGGCAGCTTCATGATTTCTGGTTGGACTTCTAGGCTTTTCCATGGCCTGGGAACCCATCTCAGGTATTATTTCTGTTTTAAATCATCATTGCGTTTGCGTTTTCCTGGATGCGTCCTGATTGGCCGCTGCATTATCTTAGCTCATTGTCGAATGGTTTTTATGGAGTCAAGACTTAGCGTAATAACAACAGCTGTTTCAGGGAGCACTCTAAAATTAATTAACATTTGAATACAATTTCATGTCATTTGCAAAATCTTATTTGAAGACTACCCATCATTTTATTCTTCTCATATAGATCTCTGCTAATCAATTCATCCTAGAATTAAGAGCCAGACACGCGTTTGCCCGCAGACAGCAAGCTTCTTGCAGGCTGAACCTAGACTTTACTCTTCCTACCCTTGGCACCAAGCGCAGTATACAGTGGGTGATGAACAGGCAATAAATCCTTTTAAAAAATGACTGATGGAATGGAGGGAGTTACACATTTACTTTCATTAGACTCAAGAACTGTGCAGTTTAAGATTTATTACATTTTTTCTCACTTCATGGCTACCAGGAAGCATAGGAGTCACTTTCATATTCTTCAAGAGTGACCAAGTTACCTTAGGTGCTTGGGGTATGTCTGGCTTCTTCAGATATTTTTGTTCTGTTCAGTAACTTTGAGGGTTTTTTTGGTTTATATGCTCCTTTATATCCTTCATAAATCCCTCATAAATGAGGATGTGAACAACTCTGGAAACCCACTGGGTAAGCAGTGAGGGAGGTGAATATTATGGGAGGGCATGCCGTCATGTTTATTATTATTTATTCATTTATATTTCCCAACTCTGTGTTCTCCATAACATTTATTGATTTATAGAATGTCAATACAATTATTCTATTCATACATTTTCTTCTAGGTAAGGCCACATGTAATTTAAAATGATGGCTATTCTGTTTTTATAGCCAAGAGAGCTGTGCAAGTAGATTATACAATAAAGCACTTTTATTTCTAATCTAACGGAGTGTTTTCCATGTGTTCTGACCTCAGGACCTGGAGGATTTTACCTGAAGGTTCATTGAAAACTGTCACTCTCAGATTTTCTAAGAATGCAACTATTTAGAATAATAATAATAAGCTAACCCTTAGTGAGTCCCTTCTACGTGGCCAAACTCTCTCCAAAAAACTCTCCATACATTATTTCTTTGAACCTTCATGAAACCTCCTTGAAGTAAACACTATCAATGTGCCCATTCCATAGATAAGAAAACTAAAGGATAGAAAAATTAAGTAACTTGCCTATCTCACCCAGCTTAATGACACAGCATTTTAAACCATGGTAATCTGACTTTAGAATTTATGCTTTTAATTACAGCAATATAAAGTTTGCTGGAACTACTAGATATCTTAGACATACATGCTTAGCCTCAAATAGATATAAATATTTGTGGAGAGAACAAGACCATTGAATTCATAATAGTATACTAACTTACATCAAATTGATCCCATGAATTATGAGATAGACCAGAAAGGAAAAAAGAAGAGTGAATCACATCCCTTCCCCTTGAAATGAGCTGAGGCTCAGACACATTTAAAGACCTGCCTCAGGCCACACAGTTCTTTAGTAGGAGATTCAAGACCAAAACTCTACAACCTGGTACCTGGCCTCAGTTCATTGAAGACACCTGTAAATTAAGAGTGATGGTGCAAGTTAACTATCTTGTCTCTGAATCCTCTGCTCTTTCTACTGTGGTTACACTTACCTGCTTTGCACACAAACAATCACTGGCCTGAGCCAATCAAATGTTTCTTCTGGGACAAAAAAAAGTGTGATTTATGTTTTTATACATACATATATAATGCCTTCATATTTACCTTACAAATAAGTAAATATCTGGCATTGAAGAGTTAAAAAAAAAGGGAAAAAAATTATGAAGTAAAACAACAATAAAGAAATCCTACCATCCATATAGCGCCTTCTTGTTGCTATAATGATATCAGTTGCAACAAGTCCAAGGCCCGACCTCATTACAAGGGTTTAATTGCATTGTTACACAGTCTCACTTCTCCTCTCTGGCCTCTTTCTCTTTATGACAGCTTTAGAAAGGAATTTCAGCTCAAGGTCAAAGGAAATTAATTACTGCTTTCTTAATCTGGGCTCATCTACATTTAGAAAACTTTGGGCTTTCCACCATCATATTCTTGTCTCCTATTTGTATAGATCCAAACTTATAAAAGTAACACCTCAGACCTTTGTGAAAAAAGGTGCACAGAAGCACTTGAACAGCACATATTTAGTAAGAGTGGATCATATTCCAAGAAAGCACCAGGTGTGGGAAGAAATCCATGCCATTTAGCAAAGATAGCAATGCCTTAACAGTTGGGAATTATCTTACATACAGAATTGCATTCAGTAATTACACTGAAGGATATTAAACTGGAGTGTTAATAACATTAATCTAGAAATTCCAGCAAAAAACAATGATTCTAAGATAAAAGGACCAGGAATGAGTATATTGATTAGCAAGAGAGTGACACAGCTACAGATTCAAACATGGCTTTGTGTGTAGAGTCTTCATCTGTGGCTGGTGTAGGCTTTATAAGGAACTGATCTTTTTCATTATTGTGTTAATGTTCTAAATCATCCCTTTCTTTCTTTTTTGTTTCTCGTTGGTTGGGGGAAACACAAGTAGATGGATGTGAAGACTGAAGGGTTGGAAGCCTGGGCTCTATAGGTTATCAATAGATATCAATTTCAATTCAATGAAGAGTGACTCCAAAGACCTCCACTTGGATGTGTCTCTTGCTAATCAAGGGCACTTTGCAATGTTCAGGAAAGAGATGCTATTGGTCATTATGAAATATGCATTCCTGTGGTGACTCTGGGGCTGGCTGGCCATGAGGCTGGGGGAGTCCTCAGCTGGAGACCTCTGCTTCCTCTTTCCACTTGAGATAATGGTGCGAGGTGATCTAGCTTTGTGACCACCCCATGCTCTTTAGTTTCCCATAATGGTAGAAGGTCACACAGAGGGTGAGTGGTGTATGTAGTGCAGGGAACTGAGCATGGCCTCCAGGGTAAGTCCACCTGGGTTTCCCTCTCCGGTCTATTGTTCAGAGGTTGAGTAACTTTGGTGAGTTCTCGGTTCTCCTTTGGCTTGTTTTCTTCATCATTCTTACAAAGCACAAAACAGAGTTATTGTACAAATCACATGCTCACAAATTGCCATCATTTAGTCAGTGTCTTTCTAGTTGATTTTTTCTGGGGGGAGGGGAGTTCCAATTATATAAAGCCATTTTATCTAATTTAGTGAAAAATAAAATATACTGAGAGGAGACTGAGTTCCCGTCACACAGTTCTTATGGCGCCGGCCACATGCACTGAGGCTGGTGGGATCGAACCTGGCCTGGGGCCAGCTAAGCAATGATAACTGCAACAAAAAAATAGCTGGGCTTTGTGGCGGGCACCTGTAGTCCCAGCGACTTGGGAGGCTGAGGCAAGAGAATCCCTTAAGTCCAAGAGTTTGAGGTTGCTGTGAGCAGGGATGCCACAGCATTCTACTGAGGGTGACATAGTGAGACTCTGTCTCAAAAAGAAAATATATATAGGCTCGGCGCCTGTGGCTCAACGGGCTAGGGTGCCAGCCACGTACACCTGAGCTGGCGAGTTCCAATCCAGCCTGGGCCCGCCAAACAACAATGACGGCTGCAGCCAAAAAATGGCTGGGCATTGTGGTGGGCACCTGTAGTCCCAGCTACTTGGGAGGCGGAGGCAGGAGACTTGCTTGAGCCCAGGAATTGGAGGTTGCTGTGAGCTGTGATGCCACGACACTCTATCCAGGGTGACAGCTTGGGGCTCTGTCTCAAAAAAAAAAAAAATAGAAAAAAGAAAAAAAGTATATATATATAGAGAGAGAGAAGTGAGCATTGGAATCCATGAAAAGTTGAACAGGGTGTTCTCCAGAGCAGTTTTTTTCATTTTCATGTGCATAAAAATGACCTCTTTCTACCCTCCACCCCCTCTCTAAACTGACGATTCTAATTCAGAAGGTCCTAAGTGCAGCCTAGATTTTGCACTTCTACCGAATTCTTAAGTGAGAGGATCTTGCTAGGCCAGGACCACACTGAGAGAAAGCCCTAAAAACAGAAACAAAAGCAGCCCCAGGGATCTGGGAGGAAGGAACAGGCTGACAGGCTCTTCTTCCTTCAGACAGTGCAACGTGATGTGCCTGGATCTTCCTTGGGCCACCAAGCTCAATGTTAACATCTCTGGATGACCTTAGCTTGGGGCACCAAACCTCATACCCTTAGTGAATGGAGGACAGATCATTTTATTGACAGTTTCTGTAAAGTGGCTTATAACAGGGAAGGGCAGTCCTCAAACAAAGGTTTTTGGAACAGCAGCCACTGGAGAACTTATTAGAAATGCAGATTATCCAACCAGACCACAGACTTAGTGAATCTGAAACTCTGAGGTGGGGCCTAGTAAACTATGTATTAGTAAGCGCTCCTGGGGATTCTGTTGTGTGGTCAAGTTTGAGAAAATCTAAGAGAAAATCTCTAAGAGAAAAATCTCTAAGAGAAAATCAAGGTACTCTTACCAGAAGGAGAAATGAATGTTGGAAGGACAACATCAGTGGACGCTATGCTACCCGCAGATGTTTTCTATGCACCCAGCAATGAGCTAAATGGTTGCTCAGAAAGAACATGGGAAGTTTCACACAGATGGTTATATACAGCCATCTGCTTTTTAAAAATAAAAGTAATTTTTTGTTTCCTTACTGACTCATGTGTCCTACATGTATTAAGTCTAAAAGAGCAAGGCCTGGGTATTCAAAGACAAGTAAGACGAGGCCCCCACCTTAATTCTGCTTGGAGTCTGGTGGGAAAGATAAATGAATGATTAACTAACACAGTCTAATGCGAAAGTGCAATGAAAAACATACAGCTGTACGGGATTTCCATCAGTTCTGGGATGCACATTAAATAATTATTTTAGGGGTGGAGGAAATGGTGAGGAGTTGTTGCAAAAATCTACATCTGGAGGGAGCTTGTGTTAGAAAAGGCAACCCACAGGTAGTCTTGGGGGAACAAAACAGGGTCAGGTAGGTTCAATAGTAACGGTCACCTAACTCAGCAACGTTCCGGGAAGCTACTTCTTTTGAGGAATGGCTAGAGTTAAACACAGCAGGAACTAGAATCAGAGGGCCTTCTGTGGTAATCTGTACTTTTTTTTTCCTTTTAGCTTAAACAATAGAGAACATTTATTATTTTATAGCAAGAAAACCAGAGGAAGAAAAAGTATCCAATGTACGCAGTACTATTTTTAAACCAATACCTAATCACCCTTCATACGAATGAGAAAACACAACTATAGCCCAGAATGAAGGAGGGAAAAGGAAGGTGAGGGAAGGGGCTGAGGAGGCTGGGTGGAGGGAGGGTAATCAGTGGGACCTCGCCTATTGTGCATGAAGCAAAGGCACATGGGAAATATATTAAGAGTAGAGCATAAATGTCTGAATGCAACAATTAAGTAAGAGAGGTGAAGGCTATGTTAGCTAGTTTGAGGCAGGCATTCCAAATTGTATATAAAATTACATTATACCCCATAAATGCATTAATGTACACAGTTATGATTTAATAAAAAAAAAAGGAGGAAAGAATTCTTCTCAGCCCCCCCAAATAAATAAAAGAACAAAATAAAAAATAAATTATATAATTTAAGGTATACAACAGGATGTTACAGGATATAGTAACAAGGTAATGGCAATGATGGTAAAACAAACTGTTGTCTGTTATCGCACAGAACTATTCATTTATTTGTTTTTGTGGAAAGAGCAGCTTAAATCTACTCATTTAGTATGAATTCCAAATACAGTAGATCTTTATTACCCATAGTCCTCATATTGTACATTATATTTCTGGACTTGATCTTATGAATCTGCCACTTTGTGTCCTCTGACTTCTGTTTCCCCATTCCCTCCTCAACTCCTAGAGCCAGTTTTTTCTCTATCTCTGTATATTTGAATTTTTTCAAAATGATTCCACATGTAAATGATATGCAACGCTAAAAAAAAAAAAACAAGAAAACCAGAAATATGGACAGTTTAGACTAGTTAATTCATTGACTCAGCAGTTTCACTGGGGTCTAGTTCTTCCCAGGTTTCTGCAGTAGCCCTTTTCATGTGTTGGCCTTGACCACTACTGGAAATCTCCTCATGGTGACAAGATGGCTACCGCAGTTCCAAGCATCACATTCAGACATGGCAACACTCAGAAGAAGAAGAGATCATTTCTTCCCATGAACTCTTGAAGAGTAAGAAAAATCCTTTTTAAAAGTCTTCCAGAAGATGCCCCTCAGCTCTCATTCAGCAGACTGAAATCATGTGTATATCAGTAAACCACATGGGGAAGAGGCATGGGTCCCCGCTGACTTAGTTATACCAATTGTAATTTACTTCTTCGGTCAGGGACTGACCTCTTGTGAAATACTGGCCATTGAGAGGAGACATAAGTAGCACCTGCTACAGTATACTAATTAGACTTTAAGTTTTATCCAAACAGGTAATCTATATGTTGGTCTAAAGCAGTGGTTCTCAACCTTCTCAACCTTCCTAACACCACGACCATTTAATACAGTCCTCATGTTGTGGTGACCCCCAACCATAAAACTATTTTCGTTGCTATGGTGGAGGGGTCACCACAACATGAGGAACTGTATTAAGAAGTTGCAGCATCAGGAAGGTTGAGAACCACTGGTCTAAAGCTTGAGGTAGGGTCAGTGAAGTAGACTTTGATGGAAGTTGAATTACTATTTTGATAGCAGAAGTACACTACAGTTTGAAAAGCGCTGCTTTAGAAAAGCTCCAAAATTACCGTTAGTAAAAACCTCAACTCCCCCAATTTACCATTAGTCTGTCAGTATATTTCCAAAAATATTCTGTAGCTGGTTGCCAAACATCCCTAATTAGCATGGTTAGGACAAAGGATGTACAGATGTGCTAAGATTCAGTTCTGAAAGTTAGGGTTTAATGCTATGAGCACATAGCTTCTTTTGTGAACTCCCAGTAGGGGTAGAGGGCAAAGTACTCTGTAATGTTGAGTGGGATGTTGACTGCAGTTTACAGTGTTTTTCAGAATGTTGTAGAAGGGTCGCTGTTAAGGGAAGGAGAAGGTGGTTGGCCCTGAGCCTCTGCCCAGCATACTGAGAGGCTGTTTCCAGAACCTGACCATCCACCTGCTGAGGAACGATCCGGATACCTGAAAGAATGGAGATGGGAGGGGGAGGCTGGTGTTTTGCTTCTCAGCTGGGCATCCCATTAGGCAGGAGGCTTCCAGAACACAGGATGGGGCGCTTGAAGAGATGGCAGTGTTGAAAGCAGAGTGGAGATGAAACAGCTTGCACACTCACCTTTGGCATGACAAGTAAGGGCGAGTTTGAGTAGAATGATAAGAAACTGGCTTCTCTGTTCTGCTGACAGCCCACTCCAGGGAGCCCCCCACAGAGAGACACAGAGACATAGATCAGATGTGCTAGAGGCTGAGAAGAATGTTGTGTCTCCTACTCACAGGGTTTGTCTAAAGCAAGCCGCTGTGATGCCTCTCACGTGAGCCACCTTGACCATGAGGACATGAGCATTTGGATGCCTGCTGTCCAGCCAGTCCAGCGCCCTGACACCCATCACAGGGAGGATGCAATCTTGAGGAGTAAAGCAAGGCCTATTTGCCTGTTCACTTAATCCTCAAACTGGAGGAGCTGAAGGAAGGAGGGAGTCAGAACAGGATCACGTACCCCCCTTTCCATTCTGAAACTCTGAAGATGAGCCCTAGTTGTCGGTGGAGATGAGAGAGGAGGAGATCTTTGAATCAGGTTTGGGACTGAGTAGCTTTGAGTTTTAAATACCCAAGAAAGAAAATCTAATAAATTAAACACTGAAGAACATGAAATCCGGTACATGTGGACTGTTTTCTGCTAATTATTCTGGAACGTGCTAAGATTAATAATTCATGGATCCTATCCTCAATGAATTTAGTTGAGGTAGGGAAGAGTTGTTAGATCTGTTTCCACAGATATGTGAAAATAGCAAGGTAGTGAAAAAGCTATGAGAGACATTAACTGAAATTTTAAGAATATTTAGCAAAGGAAGTGATTTTACATTATTATAGAGATAGGAGTGAGTTTCACAGAAGGGATGAAATTTGAGCTAAGTTTAGAAGGATGAGCCAAAAATTAAACACTTAAAGCCTGGCATGGGTGATGTTCAGGCACAGAATTAGTCCAGAAACAAAAGGATGTATTTGTGGCCCAGTAGGAAATTATTTGGGTGAGACCTCGCCAAAGTGAGAGATAAAACAATATTAGGTCAGACAGTAGAGAGCCTTGGGTGTTTCTCTAGACAGAGTGGATTATCACCTGGGCAACAAGAAGGCTTTGGGATTCCTGACACGGGCATTGCTATGAGACAAAGTAGACCTTCTCAACTTTCTCATTACATAACGTAGATACATCATGATAGTTTTTATATGATACATTGGATAAAAAGATGAGATAGCTTTTGTCAGAGGCAGTCACTCTCGGAGATTGGGTCTTTGGCCCTCAGAGCCCCAGGGTGGTAGGCATGGATATCATAGTACATCAGTAACAAACCCAACTCACTGGTTAATTGTTGGAATACCAAAGTGGGCAAAACATAAGATTCTCTGCTCTTCCATCCTCATATGGGGAGTAGAAAATGAACCCAAGAACAAATGTATATGACAATGCCAGGTAGTGACAAATGTGCGGAAGAAGAATAAAGCAGAATAAAGGAGAAAGTGTGGTACCAGGCAGCGTTCCCATCTGGGAATGCGACTGCCCTGATGGTGACCGGAGTGAAGTGATGGAATAAGCCATCTAATAACAGGGCTTTGATCTGTTGAAAGAAGCACAGGAAGAACCCAGAGAGTGAAGCAGAGAATGGTAGGAGGTAAAGTTGGAGTTGTAGTCCAAGGTCAGAATATGTGGAGTTTGACAGCTCATGGTGAAGGGTTATTTTAAATATAATAGAAAGGCAGTAGAGAGACAGGGGCTGACTTAGGTCTTCCAGAGATCATTTGAGCTGCTGTGGGGGAAATAGACCGTAATGGGCGAGGGAAGCAGCAGGGGACACCTCTGAGACTGTCACCGTGGAAGAGATACAAACCAGCAGCAGTTGATTAGGAAGTATGTTTTATTGTAATGGAAAGAGAATTCTTAAGTAGCTTATATATATATATATATTTTTTTTTTGGCAAAAATTTCAGTTTCTTCAATGAATTAGATCAGGAAGATTAACTTAAAAATGTAAGTCAAATTTTGCACAAAAATCTTCTTTTGTGACAACTCAGTACCTGAGGTTATCACTTCACTTAGGAGATTGGACCCATTTTATATCGGGGATGGTTATGACTGCAGGAGTTGTTTTTAGCACTCATCGCCCACCTGTTTGGTACCAACTGAGAATCCTGAAGCCCAGAAAAGTTGCTCCGAGGTTACACTCACAATAAGAGCTGGGATTTGATGAAAGCAGCTTTTAAAATATATAATCTTGTAGAAACCTCCAATCAGGATAAAGGCTAGAACTGGCATGAAGATCACTCAGAAAAGCTTACTTTTATGAACATAAATGTTTTTGTTTGTTTTTTTTTTTTTTCATTTTGCCCTGGGCCAGGTTTGAACCTGCCCCCTCCGGTATACAGGGCCAGCACCTACTCCTTTGAGGCACAGGTGCCACCCATGTTGTTGTGTTTTTAGGATGAAATTATTAGAGTGTCTCACGAGAGAAGCAAAATTGCAAAGCAAGCTGCCGTTTCCTGTGCCTGTCAGAAAGCAAAATTCACTTTTGTCAGGCATATTCCGCACATCTGAATAGAAAGCACAAGTCTTTCAGCAGTGGGTGCTGAGCTGGATGACATTTCCACTTTCCCTTTTCTTTGGGGTGTTCTAAAGCCATCATTCAGCAAACTCATACCGGTTACATTGAGCAGGCGCGTACTGACAAGGCAGAGGCAGGAAACGATTAGGAAAGGACAGGGTCGTCTGAACGTGGAGATTTAGGAGTCCCCTAACCCTTCGTCACACTCCCCTAACCTCACTCCTCCGTCCTGGCTCCTGTTCCAGGCTGAGTCCAAATGGCCACCCGGTATTTAGCTTCCTAATCTCCGGGGCTGCCGGCTCTTAGAGCTCTCCCCACAATGTGTTTCCACTTTCCATGAGGTCACCACTTACCTGTGAACTCCTGAGTGGCATCCTTGCATCCCAGAATGTTCCTCCATGCCAGGCACACAGCAGGATCTCAATAATTCCTTGACAAGCAACTGGACAATTGAAAATCACTTATTATCCTCGGTCATAGACAAACAACTCTCTCAAAAGACGGCTTTGATCATGTGGGCAAGAACAGATCATCTGACTCACGGGAATTGTGAAAATTTCCCGCCCCTGAGGTGAGTGTCTGTGATTTGGAGCCACGACTTTACTTTTGCTCATGCCCCGCAGGGAGCAAGTTTCTTTGGAAGGCTTAGTTAACAAACACTTTGCAAGGATGCCAGAGTTGTATCCTAATGTTCTAGGACAAAGTGCTTCTGCACGCTTTCTCTCTCTCTCTCAAGTTCTCTCTCTTTCTGAACATGGTTTTTAAAATTTTATCTGCAAGGTCCTGCAGTACAAAATGAAAAACTATTCATCAAACAAGGGCTGACCAGGCTGCTCACCCACGTGCGGTATGATTTACAGCAGAACTGACACTGACAATTGTCTCTTTCTTTTTTATAATCTAAGTGGTGTGCTCAGTTTATGAATTGTCATCAGCCCATCGGTGCATGTTTTTCTATGTGTATCATGTTTTAATAAAATTTAAGCATCAAAAGTGACTGTATTTATATAGTAAAATTATTGGAAAATATAAACACAAATAGCTGGTACCCACATAAAGGTGTTCAGCCTCATTAGTAACACAAATTAAAAAATAAAATAAAATGCTGCCAGGCATGGTGGCTCACTCCTGTAATCCCGGCACTATGGGAGGCTGAGCAGGGAGAATTGCTTGAGCTCAGGAGTTCGAGGTTTGCCTGAGTGAGAGTGAGACTCTGACTCATTAAAAAAATGAAAAACCCAGCGAGGCTTCACAGGGAGCACCTGTAATCCCAGCGGCTTCCAGAGGCTGAGGCAGCGGGATGCCCACAGCCTGAGTCTGAGGTTGCAGTGAGCTATGATGCCATTGCACTCTGCTCAGGGCATAGGGTGGGACTATCTCTCAACACCAACAAAAAAATAATAGCTCACCATCTAAGGTGCATCTTACAAGAGTACACATGAAACTTACTAGGTGTAGAATATAAATATCCCAACACAATAAGTAAAAAAATGCCCTGAAGGCTATGTTAACCAGTGTGCTGAAAACATTTCAAATTGTGTATAAAACCAGCACGTTGTACTCCATGATTGCATTAATGTACACAGCTGTGATTTAATAAAATAATAATAATAATAAAATAGCTCAATACACATAGCTCAGTGGTTAGGGCACCAGCCACATGCACCGGGGCTAGTGGGTTTGAACCCAGCCTGAGCTTGCTAAACAACAGTGACAACAACAACAACAAAACAGCCGGGCATTGTGGTGGGCACCTGTGGTCCCAGCTACTTGACGGGCAGAGGCAGGAAAATCCCTTAAGACCAGGAGTTTGAGGTTGCTGTGAACTGTGATGAGGGCACTCGGCCGAGGGCAACATAGTGAGAAACTGTCTCCAAATAAATAAAATAAAATAAAATAAAATACTGTTTTATTTTAAAATAAAATAAAATAAAATAAAATATTGTTTCATACCCACCAGAGGTCAACAAAATTAAAGAGAGATGATCTGTGTTAAGGAATAGGGAAACAGATGTTCTTATTTAGAATTGATGGGAAGTTGAATTGGCACTGTCCTTTTATTAGAGGGCCCTTTAATAATATCTTCCAACACTTCAAATATATATACTATATGGATAGGAATTACATTCCTAGACAGTTATCCTAAAGAAATACTCATGCATATGCACAAATGTGTACATATCAAGGGTCTGCCTAATAATGTTACTTGGAAAAAATAGAAACAAATCCATTGTGGATGGCAGCGTCTCCCAGGGCCCCCACTGGAAGCTTCCCCCTGGTATCCACGTCCTGGTAGAATCCCCTCCCTGTCACTGTGAGTGGGACCTGGTGTAGCTTTTAATAAATAAAATATGGCAAAAATAACATTAATAAAATGGCACTTCTGGGATTAAGTTTCAAACAGATTGGTTTCGTTTTTCATTTGTTTTCTCGTTCTTTCTCACTCACTGCCCTGTTTATCTCTGAGGGAAGCCAGCTCTCATGCTGTGAGCTACCTTCTAGAAAGACCACATGGCAGGTTGGGTGGCACCTGTGGCTCAAGAAGTAGGGTGCCGACCCCATGTACTGGGGGTGGTGGGTTCAAGGCCAACCTGGCCAAACTGCAAGAAAACAAACAAACAAACAAATAAACAAAACACATAGGGCAGGGAACTGGTGACTCTGGCCAGCATGGATTGAGTGTGCTAGGAAGTGTGTCTTCTCCCACCCTGGAGACACCTGCAACTCTGGTCAACACCTTCATCATTATCCTGGGACACCTTCAGCCAGAGTGGCCAGCTGAGCCCCAGATGAATTTCTGATCCACAGAACCTGAGACCAGAAGTGTTTCTTTTAGTTTTAAGCTGGTAAATTTGGGAGGAAATATGAGACACTACCTAGCCATTCTTTTTCCATACAATCAATCCAAATGATATTTTAAAAAAACTCCATTAATGAATGGCTTTATTTTATTTATTTACTGAATTATTTCTTTTAAAATAAATGTGAGGTATACAACATGATGTTTTGGTAATATGTATCTATAATGAAATAATTACTTCCGGTAAACAATTTAACATCCTCATCACCTTCCATAGTTAACGTTCTGTGTGTGTATATGTGGTAAGAGCACCTGAAATCTACTCTCAGCAAATTTTCAATAAACGATACGACATATTGTTATTAACTGGAGTCTTCCCGCCAAATGTTGTAGAGATTGTGGAAACCTTTGAAAGGCAGGAAGAAAAATCTGGTTATAGTGCAAAAAGACAACAAAAACTCATGTGTATGTTTCCTGAGAAAGAGATTAGTACCAGAGAAAGTTATTTTTGATAAGGACACACTGATTCCATTGGGAAACACGGTCCCTGTACAACCGGGAGGCTGAAATGAACTGACAAGGAGATATAGCCGTGTATTAGAATGATGAAGGGTAAGTGCAAGTCCAAAAATGGGCAGAAGGAATCCACAAGACGTGGTGACAAATCTAACATAGTGGGGGGGGTGTGTGATTTCAGGATTAGATAGACCAGTGTTGAACTATGAGTTCTTCTATTTAACTGCCTTATCCTCCCCTGTAAAGTGAGGATAATAATATTGAGTAATAATGACTACCACTTGGGCTCATTGAGTGTCCTAACGGGAATGTACGTGATAGCACCTGCCCGGTGGCTGAGACGCACAGGGCTGCTCAGATGCTGATAGCTTTCGTGGAATCTTTAAAGAATGACAACAGGGTGGTGCTTGTGGCTCAAAGGAGTAGGGTGCTGGCCCCATATACCAGGGGTGCTGGGTTCAAACCCAGCCCCGGCCAAAACTGCAAAAAAAAAAAAAAAAAAATGCCGACAGATAAATGATCTCTCCCCATAACTTCTTGTGTGGGGGACTGATGGGCTGTACGGTAGATACAATTGAGATAGTTGGAAATAAACAGCACTCTATGTGGACCAAGAAAATAAGTAGGGAGGAGTGAGGGTGAGAAAAAGGTAATTATTTACATAATTTACATGTCCAAGCACACAAGGTATGCTTTTTACATATTACAAGGTAATTATTTACAAAGTAATTATTACAATAATCACAAGGTAATTATTTACAATCTCCATGTCCATGACACAAGATCTTTGGTGACTGATTCAGATGAGGACTCAATATTGGGATCAAAAGACAAAAATCCTCTTGGGGTGAGAGTGGTGCTGAAAGCTGACATGGGGGAGATGGTATGTCCGAAGTCCCGCAGATCTCTATGACCACTGTCCAAGCAGGTCCCCTGGAGGGTGGTGTGGCAATTCAGACAGGCCGTTGTAGCTAGGGGCTCAGATGATGCTGACAAAAGGGTAAAGACAGAGATTTGGAAATACTGGACTGGTAGTTGCTGCTTTGGAAAAAACGAAGCTAGATTCAGGGATGCACGAACTGTCTACAGAACAGTGAGTGCTGACGCTGTGGCCTTGCCGGGTGCCCTCAGGAAGAGCAGGTAGAAAGAGCACCGAGCTGAGCGTTCTAACTTACAACGTAACTCATCAAACGTCACGAATGACACAAAGAAAGCACAAGAAGGCTTCTCCACACTGAATCACTTATGCCAGTAAATATTAAAAACGTGAAAAGTCTGGAAACCTAGAAATCAATGGAGAGGAAAAACCAAGCAAAAGAGAAAGAAGCATCTTTAAAGTGAGTACTGAAGTTAAATCCGAAACAGTGACTTTTCTCTTTTCACATTTAAATATCTTTTGAAATAAGGATATACCTTAAAACTTTAAAATTAATTAGCAGCATATTTTCTTTTCTAGTGGTAGATAAAATAACAGCTAACCTTATCATCGGGAAGCTCTTAGATTCACTGAAAGACATTTTTGTTCTTGTTTTTATGTACGCTACAGTCTGAAAGATATTTTTGTTTTGTTTTACGTATACTACTGTCAATTATAAAATGTCCATTTAGGGAATTATAAAAAATAGAAAAAATAATATACAGAAATTTTTACTTGATAATTGAAGCATATACATTCTTTTTAAAGGAATCAAGGCATATTTATGAAAATTGTTCATTTCTGGGCTAGAAAAGAAGTGTCAGCAAATAGTAAATAATATTACAAAGGATATGTTTTCTGGCTCACACCTGTAATTCCAGTGCTGTGGGAGACCGAGGTAGGCCAATGGCTTGAGCTCTGGAGTTTCGAGACCAACTTTAGCAAGGGTGAGACTCTCTGCTAAAAATAAAAAACAGAGGCAAGAGGAATACTTGAGCCCATAGTAACCTCATACTTGTATGAGGTTACTATGAGCTTCATACTTGAGTATGAGGTTACTATGAGCTTCATACTTGAGTATGAGGTTACTATGAGCTATGACATCATGACACTATTTGTAGGGTAAATGAATGGGATTCTGTCTCAAAAAAACCCCCCCAAAACCAAAAAAAGTTTACTGACCACAATGTTGTAAAGTTAGAGATGAATTAAAAAAAATTATTTTTAATGAGCCCCTGTGTGCTTAGACATGTAATATACTCTATTATAACTGATAGGGGAAAGAAAAGTAACATAAGGAAAATTAAAATATATATTTAGATGGCAACACTAATTGTAAGAGTAAAAATCAAATTACATGCATTGCGGCAAGGCAGTACTTCAAAGAAAACACATTGCCCCAAATATCACATCATAGAAAAATAAATATGGAAATGTATTTAGCTAAGAAGCTAGAAAAAGCACAATAAACTAAGAAAGTGGAAAGATGGAGAGAACTGGAAATTAATGAAATTAATTTGCTAACTAGGTTTAATTAATTTGCTAATCTGCTCTACTAACTAGAAAATAGAAAAATAAAAAATAAAAAAAACCTCAGGTACTATGGACGGAAGAGAAAAAGTGAACCTATAAAAGAAAGTAGGTATAGAATTAGTGCAGAGATGGAAAAAAAATCCAAACAATACCCAAATCAATGGCATAAAATATGTAGCTGAACTATAGACTCACAGATATATGCAGGTGTGACAAACAGAGCAGGTGGCCCTGTGGACAGTGGAGGGAAAAGCAGTGCCCAATAAGCGCCTGGGGATCAATTGGTGATAGTCATTTAAAAACACAGAAAAACCATCTTCTCCTTATCTATACAAAACTCGGTTCTAGGAAGGTTAAGGATTTAACTTTGAAGCAAAAGGATTTGGAAGAAAATATAGATCAACGTCTTGAAGATTTTATATAGGAAAGTCTTTAATGACAAGATAAAAAGATCAAGAAAAATGTTGATAAACTTAACAACATTAAAATTTTAAAAAACTTCTATGAGATGAAAGATAGCATAAAATAGTAAAAGGACATGGGACACCCTGGGAGAAGAGTTCTGCAATTTATATCACCAAACAAAGGCTTAATATCTCAAACAATCAAAAAGTCCTACAAATTAATAAAAGATCAACAACATAATAGAAAAATTGATTAAAGATATACAAGAAAACATGAATAACTAATAAACATGTGAAAAGATGCTTAACCTTACCTAATGATCAAGGAAATGCAAATTGAAATCACAGGGAGAGAAAGTTAAAGCAAAGTTTTAATGACGATGTGAAGTAAAATTAGCAATTTCTTTGGAGAATAATTTGGCAAGCCTTAGTAAAACCAAGGGCATATATCCTTTATCTCTGAGTACTTTTGCCTCTGGGTTTGCAGCGGTTCTCAACCTGTGGGTCACGACCCACAGGAACTGTATTAGGGGGTCAGGGGATTAGGAAGGTTGAGAACCACTGGAACTTTAGAGCAATAGTTTTATAGCCTGCCTCATAATCGCCTGGAGGATTTGTTAAAACCTGGGATTGGGCTTTGGAATTTTTATTTCAAATAAGTTCTCAGGTGATGCCTGTGCTGCTGCTCTGGGGACTTTACACTGGGAACTACCACTCTGGAGAATCAGTCTTGCGTATGCCCAGAGAGACACGCGTGATATTTCATTGAGCCAATTGTAATAGCAAGCAATTGGAAGCAACCTAAATGTCCATTGTTAAAAGATTGCAGAGATCAGTAAATTGGGAGGAACAATAGATGGCGGTTACAATTAATAAGCCTGATTGAAAGACTTATCGATTTAAAAAGAGGAAAACTATATATGCCATGATGTAATTGTAATAGAAGTTTAAATATATGTCAAACCATCTCACGTATTTGTACATATGTACATATATTTAAAGTACAAGTGACAGTATAAAAGTATAGTAGGAAAAATATAAGAACCTGCAAGAGATTAAGAAGTATCAATTCTAAGATGGTGGTTACCTCTGGGCAGGTAAGACAGCAATGAAAAAAACCAGGAGATTCAGGACCGCACCTGTGGCTCAGTGAGTAGGGCACCCGCCCCAAATACCAAGGGTGGCGGGTTCGAATATGGCCCCAGCCAAACTGCAACAAAAAAAATAGCCGGGCTTTGTGGCGGGGGACTGTATGTAGTCCCAGCTACTTGGGAGGCTGAGGCAAGAGAATCAGCTATGCCCAGGAGCTGGAGGTTGCTGTGAGCTGTGACAGCACCACACTCTACCATGGAGTTTTTTATCTGTCTCTAAAAATGCTCAAAGAGAATCATAAAAGGAGCTTTTGCGGCTCTTGTGATTTATTTATTTTTGATGGAGAAAAGATCTGATGCTAAGTGGAAAAATGATAAGATTTGGTGAGTATGTGGATGTACTTTACATTATTTTCTTGGTTTATGTTCATTTGGTCTGTCTGAAGTATTTAATAATAAAATTCATTTAAACAGAAGAAAGCAACTGAGCTCAGAAGCCTGTTAGGTCTATCACGGAGAAAACAGTAGGCTGAATGGACTTTTCAACTGACTTGATGTACACGTTCTTCATCCTAAAATGTCCAGCAGAAAAGACAAAAACAAAAATGAAAATCAAACAGAACTAGGGATGCGGAGAAGGACTGGGCGTATAATCAGCATATACAACTCTAACAATATTATACATTTGTTAATATAAATACTCTCTATATTTGTACTCAACTTTCATATAACACCGTGAAGCTCCTTTACTCCTCCCCATAACTGACAAGTAAGCAGAAAGGAAGCTGTCATTCTCATTTATGTATGAAGAAGCTGAGTCTCACTGAGGTTAAGCATCAGATAGCTAAACAAATGCCCACGCTGGAGTTGTCTCCTGGGTCTGTAACAGGGCTCCTTCTCCTTGCCTGTAGGCACCCCAGAGATAAAGGATCATATTCTAGCTTGGTTGGGGATTAAAATTCTTCCTTCAGATTCATTTTGTCCATATCAAATAGAAACTCAAGTGGTGCCTTTTTTTTCTAAATTGCTTTTAGCCAGTAGTTGTTTTGTAGACCAAAAACTTTTAGGTTTTCTAATAGAAGCTCCTGGAGGCAGCAATGAGTCGATGGGTCAAGACCGAATTTTGAACTTCATGTGGGGTGTTTTGAAGTCCTTCTTTCCATCGCTCACTAGCTTTGTGAAGTGGACAACTGAATCGCAGTCAAGGAGTTGGTTTTCTTATTTGTAGAGTGGGGCCAGCTCACTGGCAGAGATGGCGGGATGTGAGGCATGGACAGGGCTTGCCCAGCACCTGGCATGTGACGACAGCTGAGCAAGTGGGTGCTACTTACTGAAAAGTTTTCTTAAGATGCTGGTTACTTATTAAGTGTATTGTCTTTCTCTTCTACTTTCTCTCCCGTGAGATCTAACTGTCAAATCAAAATCTAATGTACAGAAAGTCAAACAGGCGTGTCCGTGTCTCCCTGGGTGGCTCCTGTCAGCTCGGAATGGAGGTGAGTGGGTGCGGCAGGTGTGAGGAGAGGGAGAGAAGCAGAAGAAGAAGGGAGGGAGAAAAAGTCATTTCTGAGATTTCTAAAATTTTTTTTTTTAAATAATTTTATTGAATCATAATTATGTACATTGGTGCAATCACAGGGCACGATTCATATACATTCAGAAATATTTTGATCATACTGTTACAGATATTCTTCATGGCATTTCCTTGATCACTATATAAAG
>CAUYON010151436.1:0-78923 GCA_963573935.1 Arctocebus calabarensis | reverse complement strand
TGTGAAGGACAAATGCACTATAGGAATGATTATTCTATTACTGACCTTTTGTCATCCTGTAGCAAATTCAAATAATAACAGCACAATACTGTAACTTTTGTGGGCAAAGGACTTGAAGAGGAACTTCTCTAAAGAAGACAGGCACACGGTCTATAGACACATGAAAAAATGCTCACCATCCTTGATCATCAGAGAAATGCAAATCAAAACTACTTTGAGATATCATCTAACTCCAGTAAGATTAGCTCACATAATAAAATCCCAAAATCAGAGATGCTGGCGTGGATGTGGAAAAAAGGGAACACTTCTACATTGCTGTTGGGAATGCACACTAATACGTTCCTTTTGGAAGGATGTTTGGAGAATATGTAGAGATCTAAAAATAGACCTGCCATTCGATCCTATAATTCCTTTACTAGGTATATATCCAGAAGACAAAAAAATCACATCATAATAAAGATATCTGTACCAGAATGTTTATTGCAGCCCAATTCATAATTGCTAAGTCGTGGAAGAAGGCCAAGTGCCCATTGACCCACGAATGGATTAATAAATTGTGGTACATGTATACCACGGAATACTATGCAGCCTTAAAGAAATTACCTCTTTCATGTTTACATGGATGGAGCTGGAACATATTCTTCTTAGCAAAGTATCTCACAAATGGAAGAAAAACTAACCAATGTACTCAGCTCTACTATGAAGCTAACTTAAAGGTTTCATACGAAGGCTATAACCCAACTATAGCACAAGAATATGGGGAAAAGGGCAAGGGAGGGGAGGGGAGGGAGGAGGATGGGTGGAGGGAGGACGATTAGTGGGATCACACCTACGGTGCATCTTAGAAGGGTACAAGTGAAACTTACTAAATGCAGAATATAAATGTCTTCATATAGTGATTAAAAGGCCATGAAGGCTGTTAAACAGTTTGAAGAAAATATTTCAGATTGCATATGAAGTCAGCACATTGTGCCCCATGATTTCACTAATCTACACAATAATGATTTAATAAAAAAAAAAAAAGACTATAACTTTTAATACCATTCCTTGCCCTTCGATGAATTATGACTCAAACTCCATGGGCTTATTCAATGTCTTTAACTAATCACGCCTGTTTTGCAGGCTGCAGTTTATATAGGGGGAAGCTTTGTGTAGCTTTCTTAGCTGTAAGATCCTTATTTATCCAAAGATGCTCAATTTAAACAATTGGTTTAGCATAAAATACACAGTAGTTGATAACCTGATTATGCACATTTTTATTTTCACTGCTCCTAGGTCTTCAAATTTGCCTTGGTAGGTTTTGGTGGGTGAGGCACAAGAAAACACATAAGGGGACATCATTGTTACTAGCATCTAGACATCTAGATGGGATATTTTGGAGACCTTCTTTTTGGCTTGTCCATTCTGGGGACAGGGGTGGGGAGGACAACCCCCTTTTAATGGTGTTTCGGGGGTTAATTGCTAGATATTGTATCTAGGGTGCTATGGGAATCAGTCACTTTATCCTATTTTAAATATATATTCTCCCTCCCTCCATTCACTTTATATGCATTGAACAACTTAGTCATCTCTGGTAGGGTACGTTCCAAGCTGGAAATTTCAGAAAGCATTGCTTTAATTTAAAACTCTTAAGTTTGGGCCTGGTGCCTTACACCTGTAATCCTAAGACTCTGGGAAGCCGAGGTGGGAGGATTGCTTGAACTCAGGAGTTTGACACCAGCCTGAGCAAGAGTGAGACTCGGTTTCTACCAAATATAGAAAACTTAGCAAGGTATTTGGGGGCACGTCCGTAGTCCTAGCTACTCTGGAGGCTGAGGCAGAAGTATTGCTTGAATCCAGGAGTTTGAGGTTGCTGTGAGCTAGGCTCACTCTGTGGCACTCTAATCTGCAGAATAGAGGCTGTCTCAAAAATAAACAAAAAATAAGCTTTCTTAAAATCAAACCCATTACACTTGAATTTTTAGTTCATGCCATTATACAAGGGCAAGTTTCAATTGAAAACTATTTGTTTATGGCTATTCGGCCTAGAAATAGGCCTCTTGAAACTTAAAACTCTGGAAGGCATTAAACAGTCCTGGATGGGACCCTGGTGTGCCACCCACCCTCATGTACCATTTACACTTATACCCAACCTGATCCTTAATGTCCCAGTGCAGGTCAAGAGTTCTTAATGAGAATTCCCAACCACAGATGGGACAATTAAATGTGTGGAGCACAAAAACAGGGTGTATTTGGGTTCTTTGTAAATACCATCTTAATTATATAAAGCCACTTTTGGATAAGCTAGCAGCACACCCTCTGCTATCGAGAACAGATAAACACTATTTTCTATTGATCTGACTATCATAAACCAAATGGGCCTCTGTAATCAATAGCTTCTCTTATCCAATATACTGCCAAGAAATAAGAAAACCTAACATCATTTACTATCAAATATAAATTGTAATTTTTGGAAGAAGTCCTCCAATGTTGTTTGGCTCATACTCACCATCACGGTACAAATATGATTGAATTACTTAAGGGTATATTCTGCTTACTGATTTAACTTGGAAGGTTCACCAGGAAGGTATATTACTTAGTACCAAACAGACTATGAGTGAATTATGGAACGGAGTAAGTAAATGGATGTGAAATTTTTCCACAGGAAGATCATGGGAAAATTGTATCATGTACATGGGACTAGATTTGTTCTTGTAGAAAATCCTTGGCTCTGACCCTACAGGTGACTACCTCATCCTTCTAGGTCATGGAAATGAGGCATTCATCTCCTATATTTCCCAGCACATAAGATAGAACACATAGGGAACTTTCCCACTTTAAAAAGGGAATTTTGTGGGGAAAAACATTATTATTATTTTTTTGTAGTTTTTGGCGAGGGCCAGGTTTGAACCCGCCACCTCCGGTATATGGGGTCGGCGGCTCCCTACTCCTTCGAGCCACAGGTGCCGCCCAAAACAGTGTCATTTTTTTTTTGGCTGGGGCTGGTGGTTCAAACCCACCACCTCCAGCATATGGGGCCGGCATCCCACTCCATTGAGCCACAGGCACCGCCCTGTAAAGTTTTTTAAATACTAAAAACCATTTGCTCACATAAGAAGAGAATACTGAGTTCAAATGAGAGAAGGAGCATGTCTTTCTACTTGACCTACTTTCAAGTGAACCACACAGTACAGGCACACGGGCTAGAAGAGTTTTTGTACATATTTAGGCATGACATACGGATACCTCGATTTTACAAAAAGGTTGCGACTCCTCTTGTTTGACCAAGCCCATGAATCTGTCCCAATTAATCATCCCACACGTCTGCGTTTAGGGATGTCCAGGTCCTTCCCAGTGACGAGAATCCCCATCCTGTACTCCCGCGTGTCATCTTTAATCCAAAGCCTGGTCAATGAAGCAGTCACAGAGGATTGCCGAAGGCTCTTAGTCTTCTCATTCCTTTCAACCTGTGGCTTTGATTATTGCGTCTTTCCCGGCCAAGACACAGTCAGTCACTACTTGGACCACTCTTTGAGCTCCTTCCTCACCTACACTGCTAAGCACGAAGCCTAACTCCGACCCTTATTCAGAGTACGACACAACAACATTGTCTAAAACTTGCCATGTGTTTTATGAACATCTTGTGCATTTTAACATTTCTGAATACCTAACTTCTCTTTCTTCACAGAATTTTATGTCATGCTTTGGTATCAAGAGAAAAATGTTCCTCCTAACACTTTACTTTTTAAAATCAAAAATTACATATTTTTACGGGGTACAACAGGATGTTTTCACACATGCAGTTAACTACAGTCAAGCTAATTAACATAGCCTTCTCTTCACAGCTGTATCCGTGTGTGCGCTGAGAACGTTTAAGATGTACTCTTAGCAAATTTCAAGTATTCAGTATTAACTACAGTCCCCCTGCTATATATTACCTCTCTAGAACTTACTTATCCTGGGTAACTGGAGCTTTTCTATCCTCTACAAATATCTCTCTGTTTCTACACGAAACTTTGTATCCTTTAACAAAGATCTCTCCACTTCTCCTTCCCCTCTGTCCCTAGTGTTCTTTCTGTTTCTAAGAATGTCTGTAGATTACATATATATGAAATCCCACATTTTTCTTCTGCGTCTGGCTTATTTCACTTAACATCATGTCCCCCAAGTTGTCACAAGCGGTGTGATTTCTTTCTTTTGGACGGCTGAATAGTATTCCATTGTGTGTGTATAAACAGTATCTTTATCCATTCATACATCCACGGACACTTAAGTTGCTTCTGAATCTCGATTATTGTGAATGCCGCTGTAGTAAATGTGGGAGTGCAGATATCTCTTTCAGGAACTGGTTTCATTTCCATTGGATATATATCCAGAGTGGGAGTGTCGGATCATATGGTAGTTTTATTTTTGATTTCCGAGGAATCTCCGCACAGTATTCCATATGGCTGTACTAATGAACATTCCTACCCACAGGTATATACCTGTTTCCTTTTCTCCACATCCTTGACAATTCTTATCTTTTGTCTTTTTGATAACAGCGATCCTAACAGGTGTGACGTGCCATCTCATTGTGGCTTTGATTGGCACTTGCCTGGTGAGTGGTTGAGCACCTTTTCATGTATTTATTGGCAATCTTTAGGTCTTCCTTGGAAAAATTTCAACTCTTTTGCTTATTTTCTATCAAGAAATGTGACGCCTCCAGCTTTGCTCTTCTTGTTCAAGATTGCTTTGGCTTTTGAGGCTGTTTTGTGGTTTCATACAAATGTTAGGACGGATTTTTCTGTTTCTATGAATAAAGGAATTTTGGAATTTAGATATTGTGTTGAATTTGCAGACTGCTTTGTGGAGCTGAGTAGTAAGGTGGCACAGCAGACAAGATGTTCTAATGCAAACTGGTGCATCCTTCCAGCAATTATACAGGACATCACGGTGAGGTCTCATGTACTAATTATACCCTGGTGTTCATCTTGTTAGCCAACTTTTATTGTCTCTTCATCCTAATTTCTTCACACATTTTGAAAGCTCTATTATATGAATGCATGCAAGCTATCTTAAATGCCATTAGGAAGGAAATGGAATATATTGGTAGAAACGAAATAAATATTAATTGATATTACCATGTTGCAAAGCTCTCTTGTTATTTGTGTAGCTTTTACTCTCTGAGTAGAAGAGTCTTGTCTTGTACTGTGTTTACCCACAAGTAGTACAGAAGAGTGTAAAGAATATGCCCTCTGGATGCCAGGACACTAGGACCCTGGGAGTTCAGCGCTGTACGTACCTGTGTGAAGGGCCTTGGACAAGTCACGTGACCCCTCAGAGCCTCAGTGACCACAGCACTAACATGAATGACATGGCTGGAAGAAATTATTCTCTCTTGTCCCTTCTGGCCCTGTGGCTTTAATCCAAAGACAGTCTGTCTACAGGGAGTGTGACTGTTTGCCTTTCATTCTCTCCTCAAGCTAATTCGAGTGACTTGTCTAACTCCATGCTCTCAGAGAAGATGGAAGCTTTCCTCTTCTCTAGGGCACTGTTCACTGGCTAATTCCTACCAGGCATTTTGTGAAAGTGCTAAATGTCACTGCAGCGATGCAGATAATACCTAACGGCGGGAAGAGACATCGAGAGGCCATCTCGTTGTGCAATACGCTTTTATTTTCCTTTTACCTCTGCAGTCATCTTTGAGTAATCATTGTGTAAACAATAGAATGGAATGAAATTACATTAAATTGTATGCAAATGGCTCTAGAACACCTTAACAATTATGACAAGGCAATTATAAATAACTTTTTTTTTCCTTAGTAATATATATTTGCTTTTTAAAGTACCTTAAAGAGCTGCCTTATCTAGGATTAGCTAGGAAAGAGCAATGGTACCATCCCAGGAGCCCACCTCCCTGAAAGTTTAGACTCCAATCTTGAAAATCCTAAGATTTACTAGTTCCATAACGTATAGTCAAGCAGAGGGCTACTTGGGTTGAAAATATTTATTCTTGAAACTTCATAGCGTTTTCCTTCTAGTCATTGCACAGAACCCTTTCTATGATTTTCACTCCACCTGGGTATTCTGCAGAATTTCAAGTAAGACTCAGATTCTGGTATTTTCAAGTTTATCACCTTTAGAGTAACAAATCCTATCACGTAAGAAGAACCAAATCAGAGATGGGTATATAGTTAGCAATCTAACAGAATGGCAATGTCTCACATAGCATTCTAAATGTTCCAATGAGGCAAAACTTAGCATATGCCACTTGGTGTAGAAGAAATTTTAGATCTGAGACTATTCCAGAGTAAAGCAGCCTCAGGCACATTCTTAATATGAAAGTTTGCAAGGCACCTCCCTCTCCCAAGAGATAATCAGATTGTGAATTGGTTTTTCAGGCAAGCAAACCAAAAGGAGAAGCATCCAAGTTCCTGATTCAGTCATGTCAAAAATTAGAAGTTACAAATGACTCCAAAGATAGACTCGAAACTTTTTGTTTAAATAACAGGAGATTAACTGCAAGAAGCATATAATCAAAAACTTTTCTTATAGCTAACGTGTGTAATGCATAAATATATGAAAAATAAAATTCACAGTCAGTTTTAAAACTAGAATTCAAGTTTGGCTAATAAATCTTAATTTTGTAAGTATATTAATTTCTAAATACAACATAAAAGAGGCAGTATTGTCAGATGTACAATTAAAGTATTATAACAGAAACAACAATGGAAAAAGAAATAGGCTTCTGATAGAAAATTCCTTTTGTTGCCAATAAATAGGACCACCTGAGCGTATTTCAGATCCTTTTCACTTAAGGGATATCCGAATTGATTGCTAAGAATATTAAACAGCTTTTGAAAGAATGAGCAACACTCGTGCAGCTGTGGCATTCGCTTGTCCTCGTACTGTGGATTGCTAGGGAATAAAGCAGAACTCGGAGTGTTGTTAAGTTTTAGAAAATTATTTTTTATCCCATTTTGTCGAAGCCGGCCTCTTCACAATCTTCTGATTTTGCTGGGAACTGGGAGTGAGGGGGTGGGAGGAAGTGGGCAGGGAGAGGGAGAGTTGAGGGGGCAGGGGTGGGGCACGACGGATGGGGTGACAGCAGGGACCTACATCAGCTGACACTCAGTTGAGCAAACCCAATCAGCTTCACTTCGTCAGGGATCTCCGACCCATCACAGCCAGAAGCCTGCAAAGGGAGAAAGAAACTTCAGTGCTGGCCTGTCGCTGCCCACGGTTTTTAAGGACTTGGTGTGATGGCAGATCCAAGCAAAGACACATCCATATGGCACCACGTGCCCCTTTCTTCCAGAAGAGACCCCAAGAGCCACTCCCCTGAATGAATCTGCATCACACAGTCAAGGACAGAGCAGACCTGGGAAGGGACTTCACACCCATGAAAACATTGTCACGCCCAGGCTGGCCGCTTGGGTACTTCCAGTGAAACACGTGACTGCCAAAAACTATATGCAGATTTCCCAATAACTAAATAAAGTGGTTTTAAACATACTTTCTAATTAGATCCTCTTAGTAGTAAGTCTAAAAAGAATGTTAGGAAAACAGAGGAGATGTAATAGGTCACTCAGGAACTCAGTTTTCAACAAAATCATCTCTACTGTAAAACTTTGCAGGAAAAAAAGTCACCAAATACTGGGATGGCTCATTGTAGGTGGTTGTTGGTTAAACGTCAATTAAGTTTTATAAGAAAGAGGGTCATAACAATTCTATTCCCTAAAAGACTTTTGTTTTTGATATTTTGGAACATATTGAGTGCCTAAAACTGGCCAAAATTATGCTGCATCAAAATACTTAGCTATTTTTCTCACTTCGAAATCAGAGAGAAGTACAAATAAGCCGTTGCCCTTCAAATCTCTCACTGGCCCCAGTAAATAATCATTTTTATTTTGTTGTACCTCTCTCCCCTTTCTCTGTCTGTTACACACACTCTCTCTCTCTAATCAGGTCAGCGTTCTAAGCTGCCTTTCCCCCCTATCGTACATTAGTAAGAGGTGGACATTATACAGGTACCACTAGTGGGAAGAAAAAAACTGATGAATTACTGCGGCGGGGCAATTATCAAAAGACCATACAAAACTTTCGGGGGGCCCTAATTCCTGCTGAATTGTCACAACTAGTTTCCCAGGGAAAAAGGCCCTTTCCAATCACCACAATCTGCCTCGCACTGCTTACGTATGTTTAGAATGTTCAAGAAACAGTCCATTATACCAGCCTTTGTCGAGTCTAGCATTTTTCATTAAATAAGCAGCTAACTAGAACATGTACCTGGAATATTCTCAAATAGCTGTCTTTAAAATAACCTTCAGCACGAGTAGTTGCATTCAGAAGAGAAAGTCGCTAGCCTAAAGGGTAGGAATGAAGAATTTAGCCTGTTCCTGTCCACTGATATTTCCAGTGTCGACAGGGTCAGCGGGATCAGAAATGCTCCTTTCCTTATCACTTTTAACAAAGCAGCATTTCCGCTGAGACAGTTCCTGGTGGTGTCGCACCGAGGCTGTCACGTTCACCTCCCAACTGATTTTCTCTACATCATCACTGTTCCTTTCCTCTCCAAACCTTCCCTTTTTCTCTCCAGCGTAGCTCTTGCTAACAACTCACTGCATGGGGACAAAGACAATGTGTGTAACTAAGAGGCGACCGACGAACATCTGAGGACAAACGAAGGCTGCTGGGCGGACCAGGAGGCCCGGGAGGCCAGTGTGAAGTGCATGAGCAGACACCAAAGCTCCATCGGAAACTATGCCATGTGAGAGGATCAGAGGTTAAAATCACTAGAATTAAAAGATATCTATCTAGTGGGGGTTAAACTGACTAAAACAAAAAGAAAAATATTCCATCTTTTCTTTATGAAGAGTAATGGAAATAGGAACGTTCACTGTGAGGCAGTGATCAAGGCCGTGGTGACTCTGGGCACATCAGAGATGGGGTCTGCGGGGAGCCTCTGCCCACCCCGGGCCCCCGGGCCTCCTGTAGCATCTGTTTCCCAGCCAGGTCCTCTGACTGTGTTTGTCCCCAGGCTTGCTACCTCTACCCCAGTTCTCTCTTCCCCCCTGCTGACTCTCTGTCCCTCCAGCTAGCATGGGAAGCACAAATGGGGGCGACAGGAAAGGACCCTGAGATTCAGAAAAAAGGACCAGAGACCCTGCCAAACAACCCTTCCAGTTACTTGTTCAAACTTCTGGGTCTGGGGGGGGGGTCTCTTTACAAAAATTGTGAGGACACCAAAAAGCTTTCGTTTATGAGGGTTACATTTATTGTACCAACTATTTTGGAAATTAAAGCTAAAAAAAAAGTTTAAATATTTTAAACACATTTTAATGTTAAGAGGTCATAAAAATACTATAATAAATATGATGCTTAAAAACAAAAATCTAGGTAGGTCTTGTTTATTGTCCTACCTTAGAAATGAAAACTAAGAAATTAAAAAAGCATTTCATAATTCACTAAAGGTAACAATAATAAAGTCATTACAGGCTAATGTTAATAAAATCTTCATAAAAAACAACCACAGTACTCCATCATTCCAAAACTAAGAAGAGTGACATTTCTTGACATTTTTGCAAACCTCTTTATCATCCTGCTTAATAAAAGGCAGCTGGGGCGGCACCTGTGGCTCAAAGGAGTAGGGCGCCGGCCCCATATGCCGGAGGTGGCAGGTTCAAACCCAGCCCTGGCCAAAAACTGCAAAAAAAAAAACACACACACAAAAAAAAACAAAGGCAGCTGGATCCTCATACCTACTTCTGTACTGAATCTACTGCTTTATGTTGCTGTCCTTGTAGCACATAAAGAAAATCGCACCACATACAAATTTGTAGTTGAAAGGGGAAAGAGTATTTTAGCAACTTTTCCAAATAGTTGTGGATATCATGGCTATTATTCAAAACCTCAGCATGTAATAGTTTCTTAAAGGTTAGCTGCAAGGTGGAATCGGAAACCACAGCATTGAATTTTTTTTTTTTTTGAGACAGAGCCTCAAGCTGTCACCCAGGATAGAGTGCCGTGGCATCATAGCTCACAGCAACCTCCAGCATTCTCCAATTCCTGGGCACAAGCGAGTCTCTTGCTCCGCCTCCCAAGTAGCCGGGACTACAGGCGCCCGCCACAACACCCGGCCATTTCCTGGTTGCAGCCGTCATTGTTGTTTGGCGGGCCTGGGCTGGATTCGAACCCGCCAGCTCAGGTGTCCGTGGCTGGCGCCTTAGCCCACTGAGCCACAGGTGCCGAGACAAGCATTGAACTTTTTGTTCTCTCACGTTCCAACCACTGGTCTACCGTGCCCTTTGACCTGTGCCCTTTGACCTGTGCATGATTTTAAGCATCACTGAGCTATGCAGGTTTTCCAAATGTAGACATAGTTCATTCTACAATATGAAAGTTTCCTTACACAATGTCAGCAAATCATATTCATCAATATTACCCCATCATCAAGCTCCTCGGGAAAGTCCTTAAGCTATGGGGGGCTGTCAAACTTACAGTGGCAGATGCAGGTTTTCTAAAGTCCTATGTTTGCTTGAAAGCTCAAATTCATTATTGACAAAAAACATTTCCAGTTTTTTAAGAGTCAGTCCTCTTTTGTTCAATTTGGAAAAAATGTCTGCCAAATACTCGTGACTGGATGACCACAGTTTGTCAGTTACTCTTGTAGTAAAATGGTATTCCTTGAAAAAAATAAAAAATGGCTAGCTGAGCACACAACCAAACCAGAGCTTGTGGGGGAGGCTGCCACTGTACCTCGGTATACTAAAGGAGTCCCACTTCATCACACAGAACGTTAAAAAGATGTGCCCTGAAGTAGAGATTTAATACAATAATGTTTCCTGCCTCATTAGGAAAATTCTTAGGTGAAGCTGGATTTTGCTTGCTTACAGTAAGTAAATGCACTGACTCAAGAATACAGTAACTACTTGTGCAGTCAGATGCCCACTGCCTTGGTTTGTGTGAAAGTTATCAGTGCTACCCTGCAGAGCTTTTATACCAGCATCAACACAGTGGAAAAGGCAAGTTTAATACCTTAGTTAGTCATCACCATGAAAAGAATTTTGACACTCTCTAAAAGGGTCTCAAGGAAAATCACAAGTCTTTACAGAAGACTTCATGAACCTTGGCTTCAAGGTGAAGGAGTTTGGAACATGCCACCCCCAATGATGCTACTCTGGCATGTTGACTGTTTTGAGTTAAAGGCACTTTAAAAAACATCATTATCAGACTCAGAACTCTCTCAACTTCCTAAAGCAGGAGATGAAACTCCCTTGTGGAAAGTGTCCTCCCTGCACCTGGAAGAAGAAAGATAATCTTATCACCAGAGGTGGGGAACTGAAGCTAAGAGACATGTGGACAAAGGTTTGTTAAACTAAGCCTGTGTTCCTAATCCCTTCTCCGTAATTACTCACCCCAGTCCCAGCCCCCTCGCCTTGCCACCTTCTCACAACTTACTGCCCTTTGTCCGTGAGTGTTGTTAACGGCTTCTTTGGGTCTTCTTTACAAGGACTTCCAAGACATGTAAAACTGATACCTAGCTCACTACGAAGGCTTTGAAACAGACCGTGTTATGGTCCATTGGTTCACTTCCAAGAAACACAGTCGACAGCACCCTTTCTGATTCCTCTGTGCAAGTTTCAACTTGCTCGGCTGATCGGTGTTACTGGCAGACATGGATTTTACATTTCTTGATTTTTGTGCATCTCAAACTTTTATAATTCCCCACGTATTAAGTAAACGTGTATACTTTCTCCTGTTAATCTGTCTTACATCAGTTTACTTCTCAGACCTACTCAAAAAAGGTAGAGGTAAACGCTTCCCTCCTTTACAAAAGGACAATGTGTACAGCATATAACTGTGTGCACATTCTCACACAAGTGTGCCCCAGATTCCCGAAAAGCCCCAAGTCCTCACTGTTCCTGTGTGGCCTGTGGAGCACAAGGATTCCCTTCACCTCAAACGCAGTGTACTTTGCAACCACAGGAGTGTGTGAAAACATAGGGATGCCTATGTTCACTCCAGAGATGGTGCCTGAATCGGTGGGGGGCCTTCCTTCCAGTTCCCCAGGTAATTCCAACCACTGCCCCGCCCCAATCCTTCCCAGAGTGTGAAGCTTTCCATGTTTCCTTTAAAGCATGGGCTCTCAAACTGCAGCCTGGAGAGCTTTTGAAAACACAGATCCACCTACCCCACGCCCCAGATCTGGCCCTAGAATTTAGATTTTTATCAAGTTCCTGGTTTCCAGTGAAGCGGACACTGTGGGTCTGGGGGCTACACCTGGAGAGCTGTTGATGGAGGCTGAGAGCAGCAGACAGCTGCCACACAGACCTCCTTGAAGTTAGGTGTTTCCTTAAGAACTTTGTCTCACTTTCCTCTCTCTTCATTGGCGGTGGGGTTCGGGGAGGAGCTAAAATTCTTAGGTAGTTTTTATCCCATTTCAGTCTTGATTTTTACTTGCACCTCTTAGTCTCAGCCTTCAACTATGCCTAAGTTGAGCGCCTCTATAAATAAGTTCCTTTAGTTATTAATTGTCAAGATGCTTCTGAAATTTCTATCTGCAATGCATATATTATTATTAAAGTGCAGTAACTAACATCTGTAATGCTCATGTAAATGTGTACCAATTAGATGTTAATTCCATGTACTTATAATTTGTATTCTATCTTCAAGGGCAAATTAAATCCATCTTATTTCATGTTTTTACTAATTCAATTTCAAAAATTCCACGCTGAAAGCAGCAAGATTTATTTCCATTATGAAACTGCATGGTAGCAAGTTATAAGGTGACTTAAAAATATTTATAAAGACTAGTCTCGAGGCTCACCAACAACACTAATAAAATGCTTCTGTTACATCAAACCCGAAGCATGTAATACTCGAGCTGAAATGTCTCTCTGCCTGAACCACTTTTTTAAAAGTGAAGAAAAGAATCTGATTTCCCAGCCCCTGGCCATGCCAACAATGGAAATCATACTTATCTGTCAAATAAAACTAAAGATCTCAATGGGCAGTGAAAAAAGTAAATGCATATTTTATATAACCAATACCCATGCCCTGTGGGATATTGTTTTTCTTATTTAAGCAAATCTCACAATAAGGACAGGTACCTTTTCAAACTTGAACTGAGCATTTCTGGTTGTTTTTTTTTTTTGTAGAGACAGAGTCTCACTCTATCACCCTCAGTAGAGTGCCATAGAGTCACAGCTCACAGTAACCTCCAGCTCTTGGGTTCAGGCGATTCTCTTGCTTCAACCTTCCGAGTAGCTGGGACTACAGGCGCCTGCCACAACACCTGGCTATTTTTTGATGCAGTTTGGCCGGGGCTGGGTTTGAACCTGCAGCCCTCGGAATATGGGGCCAGCACCCTACTCGCTGAGCCACAGGCGCCGCCCTGAGCTGAGTATTTCTAATAGTGCTGAGAGGAGAGAGAGATTGGAGACAGAGCCACCTATAAATGGAAGGCTTCTGAGCCATGGCTCAACATGGAAACCATCAAGAGGTGCTTTCAGAATTTCCAACGTCTGGACCAAAGGCTGGACCAAGAGCAATTAAGTCAGGATAGGTGGGGTAGGATCCAGTCATTGATAATTTTTTAGAGCACCCCCAGTCTTCTGAGTGAAACCACTGTGCAGCAAGGTAAAGAATCACAGTGTCATAACCTTGCAGTTTTTAGACAATTTTTAGGTACCTGAAATTCAACTTTAGAAAGATCTGAAAGTGCTGAGATGAAAATAATGATAAATAGCTGAGAGATAAAAGGGCCATGAGCAGCAGCGGCTTATGAGGAAAAATGCTGCTGAAATACTTTCATCTTTTATTCCTCAATAAAATAACCAAATTGATGAATGAAGGAAAATGCACTTGACTCTCTGTGGTTTTATTGGGGTGTTTGTGTCCTGCAGAAGATTAGGCCAAAAATCAGTTCAAATTAGCTCTGTCACGTGGATCGCACACTGGCTGGCAGCTGAGAGCAACAAAGAAACCTTCTTGAGGTTTAAGGAGGGCTGGACAGAGAGTTAAGTGACAAAAATAAGGTTACTCCCGACTCTGGTTTTATTTAACTATCTCGGAGAAAAACAACCATTAATTTCCATTTACTGAGAACACTAGACTACTACATTCTCAAGTATTAGTGGGAAGGAAAACACGGACAGACTTGCTGCCAAGCCTCTCCTGTGCCAGGCAGGCCTCCACTGCTCGGGATGGTTAAGGTACAAAGGAGAGGCTGTCTCAGCCAATGCCAACGTACCTCGTCATCCAAACGGATGAATCTGCAAAGACACAGAAGTGTAAAGCTATAAGGCGAAAGGGCCTGCCTGCTTCTAAGAATGAAGAGTTGAGTTGGGGCTTTGAGGCTGGATCAGAATTGAATGTACAGCTTCTCCTGTGTGATCCTGGGCAGGTTAACCCCAGAGAGTCTGGGGCTCCCAAGATGTGAAATGGTCCTTTAGGGAGAGCCGGAGGGCGGGTGGGCCCCGGAGGGCTGCATCCCTTATGTCTAGGAACAGGGTTTAGAACAGCAGTTCTCAACCTGTGGGCCGTGACCCACGGGAACTGTATTACGTATTTAATATTAGGAAAATTTTTTGCAAATGGTATAAAAATTGAATGAAAGGACATTGCTATTGGCTTGAAATGCTGACAAAGGACACCATTTTCTCACCAATCCATGCTCATACAAAGGAAATGTGTTTACAAAACTGGAGGTGAATTAGAAATTCAACAGTGGTGACACTGTAGTCCCAGACCAGAGGGGAATCTTCTAACTTGTTAACCTGGCACTCAATGTCTGGATAAAATGCTCTTTTCTTATCAAAACAAAAAGAATTTCTTCAGATAGATTCTTTCTATGAAAATCTTTGTGTTTTTCTTTTATCATACGAGTAGGCATGTGAAATTAGATGAGAAACAAGACCCAGAAAGTTAATTAGTGTCAAGCTCTTTTATATACGGCCAAGTGTTGGTCATCCAGATTTTAAATTGCTTGTGGCCTTCTGACTGGTCCTTGGTAAGATTCATTTATAATGAGCACACTTAGTAGGCCTTCACGTACTGTTTGCGAAAACATTTAGGAAAGTAGTCACTTTTGGCTATCTGGATTTCTCTCCATTTCTAGCCACCACCGTCACCTCTTGGTTTCACAGAATGTCTGATATTCTGGATCTTTCCCCACACCCCACCCCCAGAAAGCTTAAGTTCAAAATCTACTAGAACAGAAAAACTGCTGGAATATCTCCTCTCTACAAAAATCTGTTACTGTGATTTGAACGTGGAGGTAAACGCATTGTTAAGTCTTTGTTCGCCAGCTTTAGGTGAACTATTTATTCCACAATTACTTCCAATTACCTAAACCATCTCTACAACAATGAGTGTCTATTTTTAAAACTAGAACCCCTTGGCTTTTGCCTCAGGAAAGCTTTATTAAGAATGTTTCTTTGAATTCTTCTTGAATACATTCAATACCCTTTGAAGCTTTGACTTAAGCATTATAAAAGGTATCTATGTAACAAAAACACTGGTATCTTCTTAGTATCTTAAAATTAAAAATAAAAAAGAATGTTGCTTTGAATTCAGTTTAACTGCATCTATATGGTCAAGCTGTCATATAAACTGCAAGGGTCTCGAATGGCCAGTCTTAGCCAAAGAAGTGGGAGTAAAAGAACAAGCTATGCTCTTGAGACGGGAAATTTCCAGTGGTGATCAGAAAACGTTCCCAAGTGTTGCTGCGGCAAACGATGAATGCAAGAATTGATCCCCAAAGAAAATAACAACAATCAAATTACAGAGCAGGTAATTAAACTGTATTATTCTCGCTGGCACAGCATGGCAAAACATTACCATCTTTCCAGAACTTTCTACTTACCAACTTAAATGTCAATGTTTTTAAAGCTTTGGGATCATCTACAATCTTCTGTAAATTAGCAGCCACTGTAAAATACAGACATGGAAAAAAAGTGTCTGAATTATTTCCAATAACACTGGATTTTCACATCAATGATTCAGAAAACTTGACTAATGATGTAATAAAGTGCAAAATCATTTCCTTCACAGACACTGCAAAGTCCATATAAATGACCAAATTACTCTCATATAGGTATTTTCTACAACTGATATCGTTTCAGCAATCTTGTGTCTATGCACCTCCTAATTAATCACTATATGTCAACCCCACATTTCATATAATAAAATTTGAAATTACTTTTTAATGGAAAGTAGAAATACTACAGTCCCCAGTGTTCTCAGCACTTGGTGTTTCTTTTTTTTCCTTACTCATTACTAAGAAATTTTTTGGCCAGGAGAGGGCAGTACAAACCAAAGAGGAGCGGTAAGTCAAAAAACTCTCTGGAAGTAAAAGGTCAGCACATCTGAACCTCTGTCCTATAAATTCACTCGATTCTTTGAACCCATTTTTATCAAAGCAACAAAACATAGTGGATGACCTCCACGACTCAAGTGCATGTTTTAATGCTTTCAGAGCACAGTGATCTATCGAGCTGGTGAAGTGCCACCTTGAATAAGACCTGAGCTGGCTGAATACGGTCAAGTACCAGGGGCTGTCAGGTTGGAGCTCAGGACTGAAGACACGTTTTCAGATTAGCTGGATTCACCAGCCATCTGTCTCCACGCCATCTACATGCGTTCAGTGCCCTGGCGGAGAAGTCAGCTTTTCCTGCCTATTCCTCTGACTTAGGCTATTATTTATGAACAGAATTAGCACAAAGTAATGATGATAGAAACTTAAAACTTTAATTTTTCCATATTCAAACTTCAAAGTATAAAGTACTAAAAGTCAAGGAAGGGCTACTGGTTAGTGAAGGGGAAGTTACTACTGAAGAAATTAGGGGAGAATGTCCTATCTGACATTTTTGTTTTTCAGGAGGAAAATTATCTGCTGCTTCAGTTTAGGTGTTTTTTTTTTGTTGTTGTTTTTTAAGATAAAACATTTCAAGAGAAAATAGTAAACATATACATTTTGAGGAAAGTGTTTCAAGTAGAATGTTTGTAAGCAGAGGGTGGAAAGAAATCTGTGCAGTTTAAATTTTCCTCTAAGGTTGACTGAAAATAACCTAGATTCATGGCTTTTCTGTACATTAGTCTATTTCATTTAATCCGTCAGCTGCAGAGGAGAGGAATGAAAATTATAATACTCAATATGGCCTATTTCTCTTTATAAACCATAATTACAAGCATCATTTTATCTCCATTTCTTGCCCTTTTAATACTTTAATTCTGAGGATCTTTAGTTTTCATTTTTACCAACGCCACTTCCCCGCTCATCTTTTTCTCCTTTTTTCCCCCATGTAAGTAAGCACACACTTATCAGGTGTATCCCAGGCCACCAATTCCAGAGCAGTTATCATCGCCAAGCTTATTTTGGACTTTCAACAGTTTCCTGAACATACGTAAGACACTAAAATCATCGTGAAAGAAAAACTGGCTCCCAGTGTTTACCAGGGCAGAGCAATCTGACTATAAGCAAATCACCGCAGCTGAACACAGTACCCATTTTCTTAAAACATAAAAGTGTTTTAATAGTTCCTCTGATTTAGGCTGATTTCATGAGTGGCTATAAATTCTTCCTATGAATTCCGGGCCTTTCATTAGAATTTCTTGGTTATGTAGATGATTTACTGCCTCGTTCTGGGTCATCTATTTCCAGTGTGCTGTCTAACATCCAGCCCAAAGCAGAGCTCCATCCTACCCAGATTCACGGGGCTCCCTGTGGTGTGCGGGCACACGCACTGGGGCCGACTTCCAGGGAGCGGGGCTGAGCAAGTTGGAGGACGGAGGGCAAGACGGAGCTGCCTGCATCTTAAACAATCATCCTGGAAACCACGCTCTCCAATTGTGAAATCGCATACCTCTGGGACATTAAAAATTCAAATTGTGTTTCAGCTCAAAGCAAAAATAGCAAAACTGGCCACTTACCTGATTACTTATCTCAGCTGCTAGGCCTATTTTCAATTTAGTTGATTCTAATTTGTTGTAAAGTGCTATAGAACACCTTCATTTAACTGACATCACATAAAATTCAGGGTGATGCTAATTTCTCTTCCAGTAGCAATGCTCATTAAAAAGATGGGTGTCACTGTTTTCTCCCTTCTCCTGGCTGTGCACCTGGATTTCAAAAATAAAAGTGCTCTTACCTGGAACGTGAGCCGAGGAGGAAGGGCTGGGGAGGGTTGGCTGTTACTTTAGAGCTGCCTAGGTATGTGCTGAGAACACTGAACTTGTGTGTTTCAGGGCACTCTAGTTTCCAAAAAATATAGGGCTTCTGAATCCTGCACACTCAGCAGCCATCAACCCAGTTTAAATCCTTCCTGGTTTCCCCTTGTTTCTGCTGCAGATTCTATTATCTTGAGTTCGGTCCTCTCCTCCCCAGTACAAAACAAAGAGGACAGGTAAGTCAAAGAACTCCTGTCCTATAAATTCACTCAATTCTCTGAACCCATTTTTATCAAAGCAACAAAATATTCTCTGTCATTTGGGCAAACAGGGACACCAGTCAGACTCACTGAGGGTCCACAGACCGTGGGGCCCCCTAGCCCTATCACTGGGGCTTTAAGGTGTCTTGGTGTGAGCAATCTTGTTTTGCTATTTTCTGCTTCCCTGTATCACACTTAAGGCTTGAATTTGTCAGGGCTAGACGTTTCTCTGTGCTCTTTTTGGCTAACGTTTGGCCTGAGGTATGGTAAGCATTGCACTTTATGAAACTGTAACAATATCATTAACAGGCACACGGAAAAGACGTTGATGTTCGATACTCCTGCGAAGCTAAACGAAGAAGGAAATAAGATTGTCCTGGGGCTCATCTATCAGACGCCAGGCAGCAGAGCCGACAGTTTTTTGGCAGCCTAAATCAGGCGTTCTGCAGACATTGCTTTCTCTCTAAATTCTGTGTACTACTCATTTCTCCACATTTTGACAATAAGAAAAGTAACAGTTATATAATAACTACTTACAGTCTGTGTTTGTATTTGGAGTAATTACTCACAAATACACTTTTCTCCCCAGATACCAGTTTATTTCACAACAAACTCACATAGCACTGATGTTCTGGTGGCAGTGAGCTAATCCATTCGAACTGAGCTATTCCCAAACACGAGTCTGGGGGGAAAAGAAAACCAACGAACATCGAGTCTGATGTGCTACTTCCAACAGTAAGGGATTCCAAGAAGAGAGAAAGCATGGCCGTGGGTTACCTGACAAAGTGATGATGCCAAGATACCATTTTATCCAAAGAGATACCCTGAATAGACATACATAAAGGCAGCATAAGATTACAAAGAAAGAGATAATCAAAGCTCTTAGTAAGAAGAAAAGGAGACAATATGAGTGTAGCTTTCTTATGGATACTGCTATTAACAATAATGCACAATTATGCCTAATTAATGATTCTGTTTGGGACAGAATAAGAGATTCACTCCATTTATTTTCCCTAAATATCCAGGCTTTTATCTTCATGAGATGCTCTATGTCACAGTGTAGAAGAACCTCAAATCTCGAGCCAGAGTCCCACTATGGTTCAGAGCAGGGTGACCTCCCCGAACTGGGCGAATTTATTTAGCCTCTTTGTACTCACGGCTATTCACTGGAGATAGTAATATTGCCTACTTGGTAGGGTTTAAGGACTGTGTTGATAAAGTGCTTAGAATAGCACTTGATGTATAGAATGTGATTAATAAATTATTAATCTCTTCCCTGGGTAAGTGTAATATCTCATCTGGCTTCCTTGCCTGTAGTCTGAACTCTTCAGAGTCCTCTTTCTCATGCTCTCAGGAGCTACCTGGAGATCCCAGGTGGAGAATCGGAATGGGCCTCCTTAGGTAATACCATTTAACCGTTCCCGTCAAGTACAGGTTCAAGTCCACATTTTCAACATGGTCAGAAAGACCCTTCGTGGCCTGGATCTGCCTCTCCAGGTTATCTTCTGCCATTACCCCATGCGCCTCCAGATCTCTTATCACCGCGTGCCACGATGATCCACTACAGATCTCATCTCCCCACCAGATCCAAAGTCTCTGACAACCCAGACAAAATCCCACTCGTCTTTGAAATATGTCTGCATACTCAGAAACCAATGACAACTCTCCACCTCCATGGTTTCTCCCCGGAGTGGGGGGACACTGCCATCTCCCCTTGGACTCATTTTACAGCCTGTGGTCCCCCCACTTCCCCTCACCAGCCTGGCCATCCCCCCAGCATCAGGTGACCTTCCAGCATGCAGCCAGACTATGTGCCTTGTCTCCTGGAGACCCTCTGCTGCTCTTCTACCTCAGAGTAAAGGCCACGGTGGCCACAGTGGTCTACAAATCCCTCCTCATCAGGGTCCCCTCCATCTCCGAACTCACCCCTCACCCGTCATCCCTCTCCCCTGCTCCTGCTCCAGCCATGACCCCTGCTGTGCGGACCCTGCAGTTTTTGGAGCAGGCTGCCACTGAGACCCTCTGGGAGAGCGTGCCTCTTCCAGGACGCCTCCCTCACTTTCTTCCAGTTTCTGCTCAAATCCCCCTGGTTACCTACCCTACTAACAACCCCTACCTCCTCCTCACTCTTATCTCTTGACCCAGAATTTTTCTTCCTCATTGCACTTATTATCACCTGACACAATATATATTCATAATTTCTTTTCGGATGTGGCCTTTCACCTCCTCCCACATACCTAGAATGTAAGCTCCCATGGGAGCAGGAACATAATCGGTCCTGTCCAGGGCTATGTTCCCAGTGTCTGACATACAGTAAGTGTCAGTCTGTGCTGAATACACAAATAAAAGGACAGATGCATCTGTGACACCAGCATCCACCACGTCGAGTGCACCGTCACTGGTGAGTATCCTCTAGGCCCTCTCTCCAGAAACATGCCTATCAAAGTTTTCATATAATTTGGAGGGTTCCAAGGCTCCTAAAACCCTAGGTAAAGACCCTGTGAAATTAGTCAAATTTGTAAAGATCTCTGCAAATATGAATTAGTCATATTTTTAAAGATTTCTGCAAATATGTCTCCTAAGCAATAATCTCATTAGTCTTCTCAAAGCAAATATATGAGCTCTTGGCTCATCTTACATGAATACTGGATATCACACCTTAGGCAACCACTGGCCATTTTTCATTGTTTTTCCACAAAGTCTAGGCCCCTCTCAGCCCTGCGATTAGGTTAAGTCACTGAGACTAGCAGAGGACATCTACAAAGAGGAGTGGAGGACACAGAGGAGGATGGGGACTCTCGCCACTGGCCTTCCTTCTACAACTTGCCCCCAGGAAAAGAGAGCAGCCGATCTTAGATCGCAGGCAGAGCCAAGCAGCACAAAGGTGGATGAGAGTGGACACGGGATGTGCCGCCAGGCCTCCTGTTCAGGAACCGGGCAACTGTTCGCCCATCAGTTGGCATTACTGGTGGCTGGCAGCTGCTTAGTCCCCATCTGGGAATTCCCCCTGGCCACAGAATTGTCTCAGTTGAGGTCAGAGCAGCCTGCCTTCAGTGACTGGTCCTGAGAGTCGCCTCGAGATAGGAGAACACCCACAGGCATCTCAGCTCCTGTCTTCCCTTGGCTGAAGGAGGCCTTTGCTGCAGTGGGAACACAATTCCTCCATCTGCTGAATTCTGTGTGCTTTATTCCCTGTCAAGTACTAACCTTGGAAGCTCCCCCAGAAACTACCTGTATACACAGCTGGGCCTCTTAGTCTTTAAGACTCTGCCCAAGGACGGCCAGAGAAGGCTCTTCCCATTATCAGATGTGTAAGATAGTGCAATTGACAATTAAAATAAATGAGCATATGACATGCACTTTTTCTTTGCATTTCATTCAGAATTAGAATTCTGAATAGTGTGGAAAAGCAGCAGTTACAGGAGATCCTAAGAATGCTGCAGGTACAGTGAACAAGCAACCTTTGGGACCAAAACGTCAACCAGACTTGACACACTTGGCCAACCACTACTAACACACACAAGGAAGAGATTTGTGGGAAATAAAGGAAACATTCTCCTTATAGTTGGGTTACACTCCAATTTATCAGTATTTTCTTGGGCATTAGTGCAAATGTACGAGAAAGTTTATCATAGCAAAACTGGCTGATATTGAATCTGTCCTTTAAAATATCATCATAAAATGCATATTCTGATCTTGAATTTCCTTTAATTGTATTTAAAGTAGAGTTTTATCAACTGGCTGACAGTGTGGTTCAATAATCATTGTGTTATTAGTGCTCATTTTGAAAGCAATGAAATGGTGAAATTAATAAAACTGTAGCCACATTTAGCTGGCAGAGGTGATATCCCAGTAAGTCTATAGTTTAATTCTTCTTCAGAATGAGGATGAAGGAAGTAGAAAAAAAAAATAAAAATACTATGTGAAAAAAATGGCTAAACGTTACATAAAGATGTCCAAGAATACCCAAAATGCACCTCAGATGCCAAGTAAAAATGGATTTACTTGCTTTGGAAAAACAAAAAGGGATTGTTGCTTGGAAGGCACAGCTGTGGACAGTGTCTTGTTTCTTTGAGAAATACAAAGAATTGCAAAGGTGGCTCAAGCTGGGGTCTTCAGTCTTAGAACTTTCTAGGCAAAAACAGTGTGTGCACATTTCTGGGGAGAGGAGGTACTACTTTACCAGATTCTCAATGGGTCTAAGTCCTTTAAAATCTTAACAATCACTCTAAATACTTACAGCTTTTCTCATACTAATGTAAACAGCTTAAAAGTGAGGCCTTCATGGAAGCCTAACTGACATACTATGAACTGCACATATTTCAAGTGTACACAATAAATTTTGACATATGTAGACACTCGTGAAACCATCACCACAATCAAGATAATGAACATGTCCATCACCTTCAAAAGTCTGATCTCTCTCTGACCCTCTCTGCTTTCTCAAGGAAATCTCTCATCTGTTTTCTGCCACTATAATTACTTTGCATTTTCTAAAAGTAGAACCATATAGTATGTACTCATTTTGTCTTGCTTCTCTCACCTGTAATTATTTTGAAATCCATCCGGAAATGCCCTTACAAATTAGGGTGCAAGGTGAGACCTAGAGTAAGGACCCGAGAAGGAGCAGGCTTAGCTAACAATAATGATCATAATCAGCCACTGTCCTCTTGTTTGCTTGATGATAAATAGTCACTGGCCCCTGTTTGCTTCTAGCTGGTGGTTATAAAGATTCGTAACTTTTTCCTTAGAGCTGGCAGTTGTAAAGATTCTTTTTCCTGTATTTGGAATCCTAACGGTAGTTTCTAAGATAACTTCTAGGCTCTGTATTCCAGTAGATTGGCTAACCTACCCAGACCAGTGGCCCATACCAAGAAACCAACTCAACTGCACTCGTGACCCCAGGATCTGAAGCAAAATAGGAAGATGATTTTCACACCCCTATAATTTTGCCCCAAAGTTAGCCAATTAGCAAAGGTAATTACTTAATCCCTTGCCTGTCAAACTATCCTTAAAAACTCTGTCTCTCCAATTCATGGGTAGGTGAATTTAAGAAATTCCTCCCTCTCCCTGCTTAGCGCTATGCTGAACAGACTCCTTCTTGCTGTGAACCCTGCTTCTGAGAGCACCTGTAGTGAAAATCAGATGGAGTCATTCAGACCAGGGCCGACACGACACAGCTGGTCTGGGCAGTCTATGTCCTCCATGACCTTCACCTCATGGCTCCCTTTCTTGTGGTTTTGTAAACTCAGCCTTAACCTCAAAGTGTTTGTCTTGAGTTGTTTAGAGTAATTGATCTAGGGGATTAACTTTTGAATTCAAAATGGTGTTTTGGGTCATGGGTTATGTCAATTATTGTTTATTATGGGTTGTGGGTTATGGTAATTGCTAAAAGTACAGTTCTTGCCTTTAACTTTTATGTATAAAACTGTAATTTGGGGCTCGGCGCCTGTGGCTCAACGGGCTAAGGTGCCAGACGCATACACCTGAGCTGGCGGATTCGAATCCAGCCCGGGGTCGCCAAACAACAATGATAGCTGCAACCAAAAAACAGCCGGGCGTTGTGGCAGGCGCCTATAGTCCCAGCTACTTGGGAGGCAGAGGCAGGAGACTCGCTTGAGCCCAGGAATTGGAGGTTGCTGTGAGCTGTGATGCCGCAGCACTCTATCCAGGGTGACAGCTTGAGGCTCTGTCTCAAACAAACAAACAAACAAAAAAAAACCCCTGTAATTTGGGGCCTTGGTGCCCATAGCATAGTGGTTACGATGCCAGCCACATACACTGAGGCTGGCGGGTTTGAACCCAGTCCAGGCCTACTAAACAATGACAACTGCAACAAAAAATAGTCGGGTGTTGTGGTGGGTGCCAGTAATCCCAGCTACTCAGGAGGCTGAGGCAAGAGAATTGCTTAAGCCCAAGAGTTTGAGGTTGCTGTGAGTTCTGACACCACAGCACTCTACCCAGGGTGACAGAGTGAGACTCTGTCTCAAAAAACAAAAAAAAACAAAAACTGTAATTTTGGAAATGAAAAAACAGAATAGTCTTGGAGAGGCTACTCTCACTGTTCTCCAGAACTGCTGGCCTTGTAACCAATAAGGTTTGGTGGCCCTATCCCCGTCTGCATATTAGTGGACAGGGACAGGTGGCCAGACCCTCTTTGTCCAGTATCATTTCCTCCTGGGCAGTGAGCAGATGAGCCTGGCTGGGCGCAGCAAATCCACGTTGTAGCATGATTGACAACTCACCCCATGTATTACTAAGGAGTATTCCACTGCCTGATATAGCACAGTTTGTTTACACTTCACGCCTTGATGGATATTTGGGTTCTTTCTGAGTTTTGCTCTTACAAGTAAAACTGTTATCAACATTCATAAACAAGTCTTTGATACACATTATCTTTCTGCTCAGAAGCAAAATGGCTAGATCCCATGGTAGAAAAAAATTCTTAATTCTTTAAGTAACTGCCAAAATGTTTCCGGGGTGATTGTACCATTTTTCTACTCCCACCAGCAGTGTATGAAAGTACCAAATATTGAAACTTATATACCAATCAACATTTAGTATGGTCAGTCTTTAGTTTTTGTCATTCTAAAGAATCCACAGTAATATCCTGTTGTAGTTTTAATTTGCATTTCCCTAATAAGCATCTTTTCATGTACATATTTGGTGAAGTCTTTTTAGGACTACTTTCTAACAATAAAGGTCTTAAGAATTTCTATAGATGCCAAGTATGGTTTTACTAGTATAGGTAGAAGGTTCTTTCCAAGAAGGAACAAACGCCTTTGTTAAGCATAGGCATTCCTCAACCTGAGAAATAAGATGTTAAGAGAGTGACAATCAGACTTTTTTCTAACTCATCTAGCAAATGAATAAAACTATATATATGGAGGTATCAGACATAGCTCAAGTAGCATTGGTCCACATTCTGGAAAATCTCCAAGAGCTTCCTGAACAGTTCAGAAATCTCAACTCTCTTGCACTAGGGATTTTAAATGTGTAGGTCACACCTTTGAATAGAATTAACCAAAGAAGAGAAGGAAATGATCATCATGGAAGGCAGCTGAGACATGACACAAGAAATCCATCCAACTTTGATTTCTAGAATCACAAAAAGTTTTCCCAGCTCTTTGTTGTTGCTACGGCAAGAAGGCCTTAATTCTAAGATGCCTAGATTCCCAGAGCACATTCTTGAGATATTAACAAGACTACATGTATGTAAGGCAGGAAGGCAAAATGCACTCTGAGATTGTAGTGACAATCTTACAACCACCACTATGAGGAAGGGTCATATGCAGCAAAAATTAGCAATTAAAACAACAGGCCAAATGTTCCGGGTCTAAGACTAGAAATAATGCGTCTCCTTCAATGCCATGTTTGAGTAAAAACAAAAACACAGAAATTAAGCTTTAAGTCATCTTTATAACCTTGTCAAATCATATGAATTCCTATAAAGTTCTAATCATTCAGAAAAAATATGCCAAAGAAAAAGCAACACCAAGTTTGTAGTATCAACTTTTTCTTTCTTTCCTTTTTTTTTTTAGAGACAGAGTCTCACATTGTCACCCTTGGCGTCACAGCTCACAGCAACCTTGAGCTCTTGGGCCTAGGCGATTCTCCTGCCTCAGCCTCCCAAGCAGTTGGGACTACAGGCGTCCACCACAATGCCCGGCTATTCTTTTGTTGCAGTTTGGCCAGGGCCAGGTTTGAACCCACCACCCTCAGTATATGGGGGCGGCTCCCTACTCACCGAGCCACAGGCACTGCCCGTATCAACTTTTTCTAATCACCATTTTCACTTTACCTGGCTCTGTTTTATAAAGAGGTTTTTCAAGAGCCACATATTAATAGGACACATATCACTTGAGAGTCAACCTAGGGGCTCTGGACTGGAAATAGCTTTGGAAGAGTTAAAATTAATGAGACAGTAAATATCATGACACAAGGAATGCTACCTAAATTATGGGCCAATGCAGTGAACTGAGGCAGAACCATCTGGCCTGAGCACAAAGCCCAGAAAAACCTGAAGGACTATGGCACTAACATGTAGTGTCAGTCTTCCAAACAGAAGTCCTTCTCACACGTCCCACTGGACCTGCCGATGAAGAGGGCTATGTCTTTGTTTATATTATTTGGCACTGCCCCACAGAACAATATCTATTTTATATTCATTTCTTGGGTTCTTTTTTTTTTATTTGTGGCATATTCCAAAGCTTTTAAAGCAAGGTATAGTAACTTGTGTAAGATATAGAATAAGACCGCTAATTCACTTCTTTAATAAAAGGAAAACAAATCAATTCATGGGTTAACTAAGACCTCACTCTAATTTACTTCATAGCCTAAAAAGGTAAAGGATTTGAAATTTTAATCTTGTTTATAATACTGATATTCTTTAATATTTAACATGAGACTTTGGAAAATCACTTTCCTTAAACTTTATACTAGTGAAACCCAAGGTAGCCAGGTGCCAAAATATTTATTACAGGTCCAACCGAGGTGTGGAATAGCTACCAGAATGTAAATAAAACCTTGCTTCCTTCATTGAGAAAGTCATGCTACCAAGTGGGGAGCGGGCAGAAAAACAAAAAAGAAACGAAAGTCAGCTGAAGGATATCTGCTGTGCGTAATAGTGTAGTCGGCTAACACATTGGCATAGCCAGTGCATGGCTCACACTTGTACCTTTCCCCAAATAATATCATCCCACCTCTCCATCTGGCACCATTCTTGATGAACTGGGCAGAATCATGTGTAAGGAAACTAGCTGAGTGTGTTATATAGTTTCTCTAACAAGGAAAAATATTTAAATGGGGAACTTTTTGCAGAAACTTCACAATCGGTGGTAGAATAGGAGAGAAAAAGGAGGAATTACAGGAATGTGAAAAGAATTTATGGATTACAAAAATCAAATACTTTGTTAAAAGGGTTCTTGTCCCAGGGTGGTATTTGATTTAGGTTTTTAACAAATCATTGTTAATCACTGTAAGAAAGTAAGCTGGGATAGGTTTTACAGGCTTTTACTTTCTACCTCCAGCTTCAGTCTTACCTAGTCCAGCATGTGACACAACTACATTGAATACAGGTCTCATTTTAACACATGATTAAATCTAAAGGATCATCCTGATAACCTTCTCTCCATTTGCTCGCCCAGAAGTAGAAGCTACAGCCACTGCTCCCTTTTCCTGATGCAAGGTAACTTGAATCTCTCCTTGGGACAACACACAGAGGCTTTGCTGATAACACAAAGGGGTGGGGAAAGCCTAAGGCAGTTGACTGCCTCTGGTTAGGGCAGGGGTCCTTAAACTGTGGCCCGCTGAGGACATTTATCCATTCTGCTGGGTGTTTTTGCCGCTGCTGCCTGTCCTGCTTAGCAGCCAGATTTGTCCCAGGCCACACTGTGCATGTGTGGAATGTGTGCCACACTCTTCGACTCCCCTCTTTTTCTCTGTCTCTGGATTCCTCCTCTCAGTCTTGGGTGAGACTGAGACTTGTGATCCGATGAGTCACGAGCTTGGAGCTTGCCTGTGCAGAGCCTGCTGCTGCCTGAGGACCAAGGTAAGAACAACTTAGGATTTTTTTTTTGAAGTTAGGAGGTCTTTTTTTTGCAGTTAGGGGATGAATTTTTTTTCATTTTAAATATTGTATTTGTTCCTGTTTTTTTTGTTGTTGTTGTTGTTTGTTTGTTTGTATTTTGCAGTTTTTGGCCGGGGCTGGGTTTGAACCACCACCTCTGGTATATGGGGCCGGCACCCTACTCCTTTGAGCCACAGGCGCTGCCCTCATTTTGTTTTTTTACTTCCAAATAAGATATGTGCAGTGTGCGTAGGAATTTGTTCATAGTTTTTTTTTTTAAACTATAGCCCGGCCCTCAAACAGTCTGAGGGACAGTGAACTGACCCCTGTCTAAAAAGTTTGAGGACCCCTGGGTTAGGGTGCTGCTGCAAGAAATAATCAATGCTGATGTCTCTGACAGAAACATGATGCACTGGCTGGTTGTACTGGGACCCACTAAGCCACCTACAGGATGCAGGAGGCTGTTAAGACACTGCTTGGTAAAGTCACTGTGAAATTAGAGGTTAGTAAACACAGAACGTGTGCCTCACCAAGTCTAAGGCACACACACGTGCACACACACATACACGTCATAAAATTAAAGTCTGACTAGTCTTGCTACAATAGTTTAGAGAGAAGTAGCTTAGACAGTCATATTATAGACAGCCTGATATCTGTTGTTTGGCACAGGTCTACAACTATTTATTTATTTTCTTGATTAGTAATCCTTTTTATTTTGCATTAAACGCTTTGACCCTAATGAGCCTTAAAAAAGTACATTCTAATAAAAAACTAAGGGTTAAATTTATTTTTCCAGAAAGGCAAGCGCATGGACAGTTTTACTTCATATATTCTGAGATCCTGGCCTGCACAGGTTGTGGGTTTTAATGTAACTAAACAAACGAGGGTTGGGCAACTAAGTTTGTGAATTTATCCTAAGAAAAAGTGCTACATACCTCATTGCTGAATACCTCTATGATCACCCTCCAAGTCCTCCCCTTGGCCATCTAGGGACCATAGTGCTATTTAGCAATGAATGAGGTATGTAGCATTTTTTTTTTTTTTTAGGATGATTTCACAAACTTCATTGTCTAACCTTCTATCTAAAGGAGATTTTTTCCTCCAGATGATTCATTAATTAAGAAATCACTGTATCTCACTGTATTAGTTGCCCTAATTGAACAGATAAGACATATTCTATCAGGAAATTCATTTGTCTTCCCTGATATTGTTTTCTTACCACCAGGGTAACAGAAAAGGAAGAGCTACTAATGCAAAGAAGATTAAAAAAACAATGCTGGAAAAAACTTTTCTTTGGGAAGTGCTTCTGAATTGCATTTGTTTGTTACACACAATCGTGGATGAATAAAGCCAGCAGTACAAAGCAACTTATAATATGTCCTGATGTTGGAAGGGACATCCCATCTTAGGGTTCCTAAGTCCAGCCTTTCTTCTTCAGGAGGGACTGCTACACATCATTCAGGATTGAGTGGAAGGTATTAATCCTACATTTGAGATCCTGCACAGAAGGAAGTTCCAGTCTTTCTTCGTTACTAATTTCCACAGTACATCGGTTACAATTTCATTACCTGGCAATGCATCTCAATGCAACCTCTATCTCATGGTGGATACACAACATTAGTTTAGGGAGAAAAGTCATTATCCAAATTGTAAAACATAGTCTCAAAGATCTCACATATGCATTATTATTAATATTAATAAAACCATTAGGTTTTATATGCCTTAGGAAATAAAAATATTCATTTAGTACCTACCATAAGCCATAAGAAAGTATTTTTAGGGAATAAATACCCTAAAGGTCTAATAGCTTCAAAACAACCTTATACTTAAAACTCTTAGCAGCTCAAGATTGGCTGCTGTAAACAGCAGCCATGTCTATCTTATTCATTAAATGAAATGCAATAGTTTGGGGGAAAAGGAAATCATGAGTATGCTACATACTATTATCATAGCATCCATACTCACGACTCTTCTAAGTTTTCATCCCACTTCTATTTCTCCAGTTTGGAACTTACCGTCACATATGTACGTGGCTAGCACCACACAAGCTGTACAACGAACTGATAAATCAGAAATCCCAATCTTGTTTTAGGTGAGAGAAGCAGTGACAATCTTAAATATACACTATGGAAACTGACTGCCCTTAATGCCAACTATGGTTTTGACAATTACCAAAAGTTTTTTTGTTATTATTGTTGCTGTTTCTGTTATCAGAAATTATCTGAAGGAATGACAGGAGAAATAAGACAGCCTGCAGGAAGGATGTGCTGTGTCTCCGAGGGCTTGAGGGGGATTAAATTATTCTTGGCCTTAAAAAGTGGGACCCAAAGCCACCTAGGTAACAGCTACTATAATATTTGCTTTGGATCTTGCAATGATATTGAAACTTTTAACCTAGGAGATTACCAAACTTTCAGAAATGTTTGGTATCAATAAATGGGTCAGATACCACAAGTTCCTTGCATGCATACGAAACATAATAAAATTATTTAGCTTTCCTATTTCCTTTCCTTCTCTAAGAAATAAAGACCGAGCATACCAGTTTGCTCTCTTTTAGCCTTATATACCTGAGCACAACAAATGGATTTAGACTTTTATGACAAGTAACAGGTTAAAGAGAGAGAGAGAAAGAGGAAATCAATGTCACATTGATATGGGGAATAAACCAAACACTTCTGGTGAGGGAACAGACAAGAAAGGAACACCGTGAGTTCAACAAGGGATGGAGATGGTTTGCCATCCATGCAAATAAAGCTGATTATCTTGGAGAAGAGAGCCATTTGCCACAGGATGTGGAGAGGGGCTTCATGCAGAGTGCACTAATGATCCTGAGTACTAAGAGGTGTTACAAGCAATTGAAAGACACAAGAGGAGCCAGAAAAGAGATGCTGACTTGGGGATGAGCATCAATAATGCACTAAGGAATACAAAGCAGAAGAATGTTTGACAGCAGCAAAAAGGGCAAACAAGACTGTGGCTGGGTGTGTGGCCTTCATTAGAACAACTCAACACTGCTTATTCCAAAGCTATTTAAGGCAGCAAGATCTCATTAACCCCAGGCAGATCTGGCTTTTCCTCCACCCTCCCACCCCTGGGAAGAAATCTGTGAATTGTTCAAAAGACTGGGCACAAGTGAAGACAATGCGGTTCCAGCACCATTGGTAGTTCCACTACAAAACTGACACTCTCCCCTGCCCTTGTCTTTTCTCTGGCTTATCAGAATCTTATACTTTTAGAGTGTTAAGAAGAGGATTAACAGACTTAGATTAGCCAACTGTGAGAAGAACTGGGATGTACATACACCGAAGCTTTTTTTTAAACTCCATGATAACATCACTCCTTTTCATAGAAACCTGTATGGTAGCAGAGTATATTTAGAAAACTTAACTGTGGAAGGCTATAGTATTCCTGAGAAAAATAAAGATATGCTAACCCTCAGATAAAAATCAATAATACTTCTCTTTTTCATCGATATGTTTTGTTCATGGCTGTCTAATCATTGCATGAAACAGATTATTAAGGAGATGAGCCCTGAAGTTCTAATCAGATCCTAAGAAGGATGTGGCAGAGGTAACCACAGCTGGCTAAAACCTTGATGTTATCACAAAGACCATTTTACACTAAACTCGAAGGCCAGCCCCACATTAAACCACCCACAGAATACCGAAGCCTCCCAGCAGTCACCAAAATAATCATGCCTTTCTGTGTTCCTTTCAATGCGATTTTAATGTCATTGATTGCTAATTACTACTTATTGAGCAAGTCCCTGAGACGACAGTTCCTCACTTTGATTGAGAAATTCTACACATTAGAATAGTTCAGAGTAAATAAAACTGTTATTTATGGTTAATGACAATGGTTACTGAGACTTGCCATGCTCTATGTATAAAATTTTAATCCTTACAGCCACCCTAGAAGGTTGTAACTAAAATTTGGCCCATTTAGACAAAATTGAAGCACAGAGAGATGAAGCAACTTGCCGCAGGTCACACTGTATGTGATGGAAATTATCTGATGGTTACTGATTGTTACTGCTTTCAGGCAGGGACTTAAAATAAGAATCAGGACTTCACAGGCACTGCTGGTGCTTCTTGTGTATGAGGGCCTCTCCCCTGTTACTGATAGCAGGTGCCAGTGTGACTTCATCTCATCTAAAAGATGATTTCAGTCCTGCAAAGCAGTCAGGAGGCACAGATAGAAGATCCCTTTGGGGACTCAAATAGCGAAGTGAGAGAAGGTGAAACACTTATCAAAAGGCCCTCTATGTTCTCCAGCATGAGCACGTCAGAAAGAATTGAGGTTAATACTTCCCAACATAAAATACCATCATATTTTTGATCTTCGTGCCTTTCAGCCAAGATTTTTCAAACACCTCGATACTCCAGAATTTGACAGCTGGTCCCTGTTAAAGCTGCAGAAAAGTAAAGCTGCTGTGAGAATTATTTTGTTGTGGAGGCTTCTGTGTCTTTTTTCCTGCTTTGAGAAAACAGCAGCTCTTTTTTCCTTAGTCTGAAGGCTTTATCTTGTTAATACACATGTGAGAGCATAAACTGTTGCAAGAGTAGCAGATGGTGATAGCTGATTTAGTTGATATTAAATGACCATTTTTAGAAATGTACACATCAGCCTCCTAAGAGGTGCTTAGCATGTTTAAAGCCACCTAAGAAATGACTGTGTATTCAGGAAAATGCCTTGAGAAGGTGTATGGAGCAGAAAGGCAGTGGGATGATGGGTGGCTCATCCAGTGTTTCTGGTCCTGCTTTATGTGAAGGGCAGCCACAGTGACAGAGACAGTGAACGAGCCGTGACCAGGGGTCCCAGAGCAGCACTGGAGACGTCCTTGGTCTTCCAATCGGAGCGCTCGGCCCCCACTCAGCCTAGTTGAATGCATGCCCAGCTTGCAGTTCTTGCTCTCCCGTTTCTTCCTCAGTCTAGACAGCTGCTAGTTGGTATACCTGAAGGACTGGCCAGCAAAGGGGTGAGGCGGGAGATCCGTGTTCCATCGTCCAGCAGCTGCTTCAGAGCTTTCAACCGCTTCCTCGTCATCAGAAGGACCATCCGCTGGGCTATCCTCTAAGCCAGTGATTATCAACTGGTGTGCCACGGCACTCCAGTGTGCTATGAAAGGAGGGTAGGCGTGCCACAAAAATTTTTAAAGATTGTTAATTAAATTATTTTTGGAAGAGGTTAAAAGCACAGAAAGTATGTGTTCTTTGTTTTTTATTTCAAGTTATTGTGAGGGTACAAACAACCCGGTCACAATTTTTGAATTTTTTAGGTAGAGTCCTGCACTCCAAAGGTGTGCCATACACCCCTACCTGGTGCCCTTTAAGCGGGAGCACACTAATCTCCACTTCCTCTCCCCCCTCCACTGTTCCCCATCTGTCCAACTTGAATAGAATTAAGTTTTTCTCCTATGTGAGCATGTGTTACATCATTTACTGGCTTCATAATAAAATAGAGTACATTGAATATTTGCTTTTCCATTCTTGTGACACTTTACTAAGAAGAAAGTGTTTCACATCCATCCAGGTCAATACAAAACATGTACAGTCACCATATTTTTAATGGCTAAATAGTATTCCACGACATACATACACCATTAGTTTACTAATCCCTTCCTGAGCTGATGGGCATTTAGGTTGTTTCCACAACTTGGTAACTGTAAACTGAGCTGCAACAAATAGTCTAGTATAAATGTCTTTATGATAAAATGATTTTTTTTCTTCTGGGTAGATGGCTAATAGTGAGATTGTGAGATCAAATGGGAGGTCTAATTTGAGTTCTTTGAGGACTCTCCATACTTCTTTCCAAAGAGGCTGTATTAGTCTGCAGTCCCACCAACAGTGCAGATGTGTCCCTGTCTCTCCACATCTGCACCAGCATCTGCAACTCTGGGACTTTGTGATGCGGGCTATTCTCACTGGGGTTAAATGGTAACTCAGGGTGGTATTGGTTTGCATTAATCTGATGATTAGGGATGATGAGCATTTTTGGATATTTCTTAGATAGTCATCCGTCTTCCTCAAAGAAGGTTCTGTTCATCATGTCTCTTGCTCACTAATAGATGGAATTGTCTGCTCTTTTTTTTGTTGTTGATTAATTTGAGTTCTCTATAGATCCTAATTTTCAAGCTTTTGTCATTATTTGTAATAGGCAAATATCTTTTCCCATTCTGAAGGTGACTATTAGTTTTTTTTTTTTTTTGAGACAGCATCTCACTATGTCACCCTTGGGAGAGTGCCGTCGTGTCATACCTCACAGCAACCTCAGAGTCTTGGACTTAAGTGATTCTCTTACCTCAGCTTCCCAAGTAGGTGGGACTTTAGGTGCCCCCACAATGCCTAGACATTTTTTTTTCTTGTAGTTGTCATTGTTCTTTAGCTGGCCCAGACTGGATTAGAACCCACCAATTGTTTCCTTAGCTGTGGAAAACCTTTTCAGCTTTATTAAGTCCCATCTGTTTATTTTTGTTGTTGCAATTGCCACTGAAGTCTTCATAAAATCTTTCCCCAGGCTGACATCCTCAAGAGTATTTCCAACACTTTCTCCTAGGATTTTTGCCTTTTCATGTCTTACATTTAAATCTTTTATCCACCTGTGTTAATTTTTATAAGTGGTGAAAGGTGGGGGTCCAATTTCAGTCCTTTATATGTGATTATGCAGTTCTCCCAGCACCATTTATTGAATAGGGTTCTTTTCCCCAGAATATACTTTTGTTTGGATTATTCAAGATCAGATAGCTATAAGAGACTGGTTTCATCTTTTGGTTTTCTATTCAGTTCCATATATCTATGCCTCTATTTTTGTGCCAATGCCATGCTGTTTTGATCACTGTGGACTTATAATGTAACCTAAAGTCTGGCAGAGTGATGGCTCTAGTGTTTTTTAAGTACTAAAAATTGCTTTGGCTATAAGAGGTTTTTTCTGGTTCCATATGAAATGAAGAACTATTTTTTCCAGTTCTTCGAGGTATGATATTGGTATTTTAATGGGGATTGCATTGAATCTGTAGATTGTTTTGGGTAGCATAGATATTTTAACAATGTTGATTCCTCCCAGCCAAGAGCATAATATGTTTTTAAATTTGTTTAAGTCTGTCTTCCGCTCTTTATTTTCTTAAGACTTTCATAATTCTCTTTGTAGAGGTCCTTCACCTCTTTTGTTGGGTATTTCCTAGATCTTTCTCTTTTTTTGAAGCTACTGTGAAGGGAATTGTATCTTTGATTAGTTTCTCAATTTCACTGTTAGATTGGTGTATACAAAGGCTACTGATTTGTGGACATTGATTTTATACCCTAAGACATTCCTTGATCACTCCCAGGAGTATTGTGGTTTAGTCTCTGGGGTTCTCTAAGTATAAGATCATATCACTGTTAAAGAGTGAGAGTTTGACCTCCTCTGACCCCATTTGGATGCCCTTTATTTCCTTCTGTTGCCTGACTGCATTTTCAGCACTATGTTGAATAGTAGTGGTGCTAGAGGACATCCTTGTCTGGTTCCTGTTCTAAGTGGAAAATCTTTCACTTTTATTCCATTCAGTATGATATTACCTATGGGTTTGTTGTAGATGGCTTCAATCACTTTTAGTAATGTGCCACCTATACCTATATTCTTAGGTGTTCTTGTTAGAAAAGGATGCTGAATTCAGCAAATGCTTTTTCTGCACCTATTAAGAGGATCATATGGTCTCTGTTGTTGCTTCCATTAATATGGTAAATTACATTTATGGATTTGCATATGGTAAAGCACCCTTATATCCCTGGGATAAAACCTACTTGATCGTGATGTACAATTTTTCTAACATGTAGCTGTAATCTGTTGGCTAAGATTTCATTAAGTAGTTTTGTATCAATATTGATTATAGAAATCGGTCTATAGTTCTCTGTAGTTAGGTCCTTTCCTGATTTTGGAATCAGGGTGATGTTTACTTCACAGAACATGTTAGGCGAGGTTCCTTCCTTCTTAATGTTTTGGAATAGGTTCCTCAGCATAGTGTAAGCTCATCTTTGAAGATTTGACACAATTCTGATCTGAAGCCATCTGGTCCAGGACTTTTTTTGTGGTTGTTGGAAGTTTTTTTAATTGTTTCTACAATCTCAGTGCTTGAACAGTGGTCTGTTCAAGAGATTTGTTTCTTCCTGGTTAAGGCTAAGGAGATGGTATGATTCTAGGTATTGGTCCATCTCTTCCTTACTGTCAAATTTCTGGGCATAGAATTTCTTGTAGGAGTCAGAGATAATCTCTGTATCTCTGTGGTATCTGTTATTATTTCCCCCTTTTCCTTCCTGATTGAGGTTATTGGAGATTTTACTTTTCTATTTCTAATAATCTGGCTAAAGGTTTATTGATTTTATTTATCTTTTCAACAAACCAACTTTTTATTTCACTGATTTCCTGAATAATTCTTAAGTTTTCAATTTCATTAATTTCTGATTTAATTTTGATTATTTATTTTCTTCTACTGGGTTTGGAATTGAACTACTCTTCATTTTTCATTTTCTTAAGAAAATTCATTAGATTGTTGATGTGTTCTCTGTTTTTTTGATGTAGACATCTAATGAGATAAATTTCCCTATTAGGACTAGTTTTGCCATATCCCACAGGTTTTGGAAACTTGTAGCTTCATTGCTGTTATATTTAAAGAATCTAATAATTTCTTCCTTTATCTCTTCCTTAACCCAGCTGTCATTCAGCATTTGGTTGTTTAATTTCCATGCTTTTGGGTGAGGATGACAGTTTTTGTTGGAGTTAAGTTCCACCTTTGCTGCCTTATGGTCTGAGTAAATACAAGACATAATTTCAATTTTTTAAATTTTATTGAGGTTTGACTTGTGACCTAGCATGTGATCTACTTTGGTATATGTTCCATGAGATTATGCAAAGAATATATATTCCTTAGCTTTGGTATGGTGTGTTCTGTATATGTCTGTTAAGCCCATTTGTTTTAGGGTTGCAGTTAAGTCCCTTGTATCTTTGTTTAATTTCTGCTTAGAGGATTTGTTTTCTACTTTCTCATGAATTCCCTTTATTGTTTTGCCCAATCCATATTTTAAGTTCTCTTCAACCAGAGAGGTGTTAACGTCTCCTGCTTATTATGGTGTTATAGGTTATCATATTGCTCAGACCAATTAAAGTCTGTTTCATAAATCTGGGAGCATTTAAGTTGGGTGCATAAATATTTAGAATTGAAATGTTCTCTTGATGCATTATTCCCTTGACCAGTATGAAGTGACTACCTTTGTCTTTATTAAATTTAGTTGCCTTAAATCCATTTGCATCTGAAAATAAGTTTGCAACCCCTCCTTTCTTCTGATTCTATTTGCCTTAAATACTGTTTCCCAACCCTTCACCCTGAGTCTTGTTTTGTCCTTCAAGGTTAGGTGTGTTTCCTGGAGTTGGCATATAGATGCCTTGGGCTTTTTTATCCCATTGGCCAGCCTGTGCCTCTTCAGTGGAGAGTTCAAGCCATTTACACTTATTGAGAGAACTGATGAGTGTGGTTGAGTTCTATTAATCTTATTTTGTGAAAGTCCATTGCTTAGTTTTATTTTTTGTACCACTGTGGAAGATAGGTTTTGTCCTTTAGTTTCTGGATGTTTATGTTGCTATTGGTCACTGTGATGGTCAGTGTAGAGAATAGGTCTAAGTATTTCCTATAGAGCCTATCTTGTGGCAAATTTCCTCAATGTTTGTGTAACAGTAAAAGATTTGATTTCTCCATTGACTCTGAAGCTTAGTTTAGCAGGAAACAGAATCTGAGCTGAAAATTGTTTTGTTTAAGAAAATGAAGGTGGCTGACCATTCTCTTCTTGCTTGGAAAGTTTCAGCTGAGAAGTCTGCTGTCACTCTGATAGATCTGCCCCTGTTGGTCAATTCCCACTTACTCTTGGCTCCTTGCAGAATTTTCTCTTTCATCTTGACTTTGGACAGGTTCATTTCAATGTGTCTTAGAGATGCTCTATTTGTGTTGACACAATTTGAGTTTGATATCCCTTCAAAAAGAGTGTTTCATAATCTTTAGTGATACATGGAAAGTTTTCATTTATGATATCCTCTAGTAGGACTTCCATTCACTTGAGAGAATTCTTCTTCCCCTTCAGGAATACCTATATTTCATGTCTGAATGCTTCAGGAAGTCCCATAACTCTCTGAGCAAATATTCTGCTTTCTTTCTCTTCTGCCTTTTTAACTGCCTGGGTTAGCTCGAGAGCTTTATTCTTTAGCTTTGAGATTCTTTCTTCTCCATGGTCTAATTTGTTATTGATACTTTCTACTGTATCTTTAGGTTCTCTGATTGACTCCTTTAAGTACTTAAGCTCCACCATATCCTTTCTATATTTTTTACATTTTTTATCCAGTTTTTACTTTTGTTTTCCACTTTCTTGTGAATTCCCTTTATTGTTTTTGCCATTCATATTTTAAGTGCCCTTTCTGTCATTTCCATTAATTCTTTTGTTTTTTTGAAAAGTAAATTTATTGTAGGTTAATGTGAGGGTACAAATAACCTAGTCAATATTTGATTTTGTCAGGTAGAGTCCCTCTTGTGTTTATGTCCCCCCCACAAATCGTATGCCAAACACAGGTGGAATCCTCTGTGATAGCTACATCATGATCCTTTGCTGAGGTTTCTCTATTCTGGTTTTTCATGTTGCCAGAATTTTTCTGTTGGTTCCTCCTCATATGTGTTTTCTTCTTGCTCACTTCCTTCTCCTTTCATTACCCATTTCACTTTAAATTAAATTACTTTGTCTCAGAGCTTAGGTGTTGAAATGGCCTTTTGGAATAAGGCCAAAAGGAAGATAAAGGTAAAGAATATGAAGGGAGAAAGAAAAGAAGAATGTAAAGAGGAAAAAAAAAAAAGAATAGAAGGGGCTGAAGGAAAGAATTGAAGAAAAGGAGAGAAAAAGGATAGCAAGAGACAGAGCAACAAGAGAAATGGTGGTGTTTGGTGGGGTGTTTTAATCACACCTGCAGCTCTAGGACTTTGGGGGCCTAGGCTTGGCAGGTCCCTTGAAGTCTGGAGCTCCTTACCAGCCAGGGCAAAAGCAGGACCTCACCTCTGCCAAATACTAAAAGAAATCAGCGGTATTTCACCATGGAGACCTATCAATACCTTCTTTCCAAAAGCAAAAGCTAGAAGGACACCCAGGACTGTAAGCTTGTGGCCTCCTTGAGCCAGACCAACACTGTGACCTCAACCTCCACCCCCAGGCTTTAGAGAAGAGGGAAATAAAATAAGAAATATTAATGACAATAGATTAAAGAATTTAAATGATTATATAAGATAAAGAAGAGAAAAAAGGCAAGGCTTAGCTGTTGTATGTCTGAAAAATTTATGTGAGAAAGATAAGTAAAAAATCTCCACCAAAAGAGAGAAAAAGGAAAGAAATAAAAAAGAATAAAATAATGAAAGGGGCTGAAAAACTGTAACAAAAATGGGGAAGCCCTTGCTATTGAAAAAAATATGAAAAAATAAAAATATAACCAAACACACACACATATACACACACAAAAAATAAAAACAATAGAAAAAAACTAAGGAAAAAAACTGAAGGAAGCAAAAAATGTAAAACAATATCTATTATATTGCCTGCACACTAGACAGTGCTGTGGTGTTAGGACACAGAGAACACATGCTGGATTTACTGTACATGATGGGGATTGGAAGCCACTCTCTATTGGCAAAGGAGATGGGATCTTGTCTTCTCAACTTCTTTGCCTTCAATCCAGGCCTGTTTGTTTCATCGACATTCAGTCCCAGAGCTCTTGCCAGACTTCCCAGGAGGCCCAGCAGACTGTGTCCCCTGACAAGAAAGCGGCCCTCTTGGGGTGGGAGGTGCAGGAGCTGCTCAGCTCACCCAAAGGATGGCCAGTAGAGCCCAGAGGGTGTGACAAACCCGACCATGCACTAGGACCCTGTGGACTGATTGATCCTCCCATATAAGCAGTCTTCCCACAATGGTGGTGCCCTGTCAGCAGACAAACTAATGGGAGAACTACTCCAACTGGCATTCAACTCTGGCTGCCAGACACTTTTCCAGTCTTCTTACTATTCCAGAGAGCAGACCAGCGCAAAATAGAAATACTGCAGGACAACCCTTTCCAGTCCCCCAGACCTCTATGGGAAAGCCAGCCAATCAGTTGACTTCTGCCTATATGAAGCACCTGCCTTTGGCATTGGTTTTCCTGGGCTCTAGACCTCCTCCATGGCTTGTGAAGTCTCTTGCTGCTTCACTTTCCCCCCAGAGTGACGTTTCTATACAGATTTCCCCAACCAGAGATGGCTGAAGACTACTTTCCCCTATCTCACCACAAGTAGCTGGCATGGAGATATCTCTAGTCTGCCATCTTGCTCTACTCTCCTCTATATTCTTTTTTTGATCAACATGATTTAACTGTGTTCTAGAAGTTGAACTATAGGTTCAAGTATGCATGAGATTAAAAAAAGTTAAAAAACACTGCTGTAAGCAGTAAAGCTAGTCATTCCGAAAAATGAAGAATAATAAACTGTAGTGAATGAGAAACCATAAATGCAGCTTCTGAAAGCAGAGTGTTTGGTAATAATATCACAGAGTTGATCCAAGATGAATCGTTACATGAATTTTCTTCACTAAATAGATATTTTCAGATGGTGTTCCTACTACTACTGTTGTTCCCCTCTAAACAGGTATACTCACTTCAGGGATTTCATTTCATGGGTCTTCAAGAACAAGACAAACAGAATCAAAAGACTGTTTCCATGTCTTAGCTATTATGAACTGGGCCACAATAAACTTTCTGGTACAAATGTCTTTGTTGTAAAATAATTTTTGATCATGTGGGTATACACCTCGTAGAGGAATTGCAGGATTGAACAGTAGGTCTACTTTTAGTTCCTGAGTGCTCTCTAAACTTCTTTCCAAAAAGGTATTAGCTTGCATTCCCACCAGCAGTGAAGAAGCATTCCCTTCTCTCTGCATCCATGCCAACATCTGCAGTTTTGGGATTTTATGATATGGACTAATCTTACTGGAGTTAGATGATATCTCAAAGTAGTTTTGATTTGCATTTCTGTGATGATTAAGGATGATGAGCATTCTTTCATGTGTTTGTAGGTCATGCTCCTGCCTTCATCAGAAGTTTCTTTTCAAGTCTCTTGCCCACATAGAAATGGTGTTATTTATTCTTTTCTTATTCATTAGTTTGAGGTCTCTGTAGATTCTAGTTATCAGACCTTTGTCAGAAGAATAACTTGCAAAAATCTCCCATTGTGAAGGTTGTCTGTTTACTTTACTTACTGTGCTCTTGGCTGTGCAAAAGGTTTTTAGTTTGATCAGATCCTAGGAATAGATTTTTGGTGTTGCTTCAATTGCCCAGGGAGTCCTCCTCATAAAACATTCTCCCAGGCTGATTTCTTCAAGTGTTTTTCCCTGTACTTTCCTCTAGTATTTTTATAGTTTCATGTCCTAAGTTTAAACCTTTTATCCAGTTAAGAATCAATCTTTGTTAATGGTAAAAGGTCAGGGTCCACATCAATCTTCTACAGGTTGCCAGCCAGTTCACCCAGCACCATTTGTTAAATAGGGAGTCTTTCCCCTACTGAATATTTTTGATAGGCTTGTTGAAGATCAAATGACGATAAGCAGCTGGGTTTATCTCTTGGTTCTCTATTCTGTTCCATAAATCTACCTCTGTTTTTGTGCCAGTACCAGACTATTTTGATCACTATATATTTATATATAGTATAGCCTGAAGTCTGGTAATGTAATACCTCCTGATTTGTTCTTATTTCTGAGTAATGTATTTGCTATTCAAGGTTTTTTCTGATTCCATATAAAACTAAGTATTATTTTTTCAAGTTCTTTAAAGTATGACAATGAGGCTTTAATAGGGATTGCATTAAATCTGTAGATTGCTTGGGGTAGTATGGACATTTTAACAATGTTGATTCTACCCAGCCATAAGCATGGTATGTTTTTCCATTTGTTAACATCTCCGGCTATTTCTTTTCTTAGAGTTTCACTGTTCTCTTTACAGAGATCTTTCACGTCTTTTGTTAGATAAATTCCCAGATATTTCATCTTCTTTGGCACTACTGTAAAAGGAATAGTTCTTGATTGTTTTTTCAGCTTGACTATTGTTGGCATGTGTAAAAGCTACTGACTTGTAAGTATTGATTTTGTATCCTGAGATGCTGCTTTATTCCTTGATCACTTCTAAGAGTTTTGAAGTTGAGTCCCTGGGATTTTCCAGGTATAGGACCATGTCATCAGCGAAGAGTGAGAGTTTAATCTCCTCTGACCCTATTTGGATATCCTTGATAACCTTCTCTTGCCTGACTGTGTTAGCTAAGACTTCCATTACTATGTTAAACAGCAGTGGAGATAGTGGGCATCCTTGCCTCGTTCCTGATCTGAGTAAAAATATTTTTAATTTTATACCATTCAATATGATATCGACTGTGGGTTTGCTGTAAATGGCCTCTATCAGTTTAAGAAATGTCACTTCTATGCCTATTTTCTTAAGAATTCTGATCATGAAAGGACTGGATATTATCAAAGGCTTTTTCTGCATCAATTGAGAGAATTATATGGTCTTTGTTTTTTATTTTATTGATGTGATGTATTATATTTATAGATTTGCGTATGTTGAACCAACCTTGTAACCCTGGAACAAAACCAACTTAGTCATGTGTTGGTTGTTATCAACTAACTTAATCATAATTTTTTTGATGTGTTGTTTAATTGTTTGCTAAGATCTTATTGAATATTTTTGCATCAATATTCATTAATGATATTGGTGTATAATTTTCTTTCTTTGTTGGATCCTTTCCTGGTTTGGGTATCAGGGTGATATTTGCTTCATAGAATGTGCTGGGAAGTATTCCTTCTTTTTCTGTGCTTTGGAAAAGGTAGTATAATATAGGTGCTAGTTCCTCTTCAAAGGTTTGATAGAATTCAGATGTGAAGCCATCTAGTCCTGGACATATGTTTCCAGAGAGATTTTGTATAATTGATGCTATTTCAGTAGTTGATATAGGTCTATTCAAGATTTCTAATTCTTTCTGGTTGAGTCTAGGAAGGTGGCATGTTTTCAGGTATTGGTCCATGTCCTTCACATTTTCATATTTCTGGGAAAAGAGATTTTTGTAGTAATCATTGAGGATTTTTTGAATTTCTGAAGTGCCTGTTGTTATTTCTCCTTTATCTATTTTTTTTTCTTTTTTTTTTTTTGAGACAGAGCCTCAAGCTGTCACCCTGGATAGAGTGCGGTGGCATCACAGCTCACAGCAACCTCCAATTCCTGGGCTCAAGCGAGTCTCCTCCCTCCTCCGCCCAAGTAGCTGGGACTACAGGTGCCCGCCACAATGCCCGGCCATTTTTTGGTTGCAGCCATCATTGTTGTTTGGCAGGCCCAGGCTGGATTCGAACCCACCAGCTCAGATGTATGTGGCTGGTGCCTTAGCCAGCTGTTGAGCCACAGGCGCCAAGCCTCTACTTTATCATTTCTGATAGACAATATTAGAGATTTTACTTTTCTATTTCCAGTTAGGTTGGCCAAAGATTTGTTTCATTGATTTCTGAATGATTCCTTTGTTTTCAATGTCATTTAATTCTGCCCTAATTTTGGTTATTCCTTTTCTTCTGCTGGGTTTGAGGTTGGAATGTTCTTCCTTTTCCAGTTCCTTTAAATAATCCATTAAGTTGTTGGCTTCCTCTCTTTCTATTTTTTTTCTTTCTTTTTTTTTTTTTTTAGAGACAGAGTCTTCACTTTATCACCATTGGTAGAGGGCTGTGGAGTCACAGCTCACAGCAACCTCCAACTCCTGGGCTTAAGCAATTCTGTTGCCTCAGCCTCCCAAGCAGCTGGGACTACAGGAGCCTGCAATGACGCCCGGCTATTTTTTGATGCAGTTTGGCTGGGCCAGGTTTGAACTCACCACCCTCAGTATATTGTCCTACTCACAGAGCCACAGGCACTGCCCTCTTTCTGTTTTCTTGATAAAGGCTTCCAATGCTATAAACTTCCCTCTTACAAATGCCTTTGCAATATCCCACAGGTTTTGATAATTTGTGTCTTCATTATCATTTAGTTCCAGAAATTTGGTGATTTCCTTCTTAATCTTGTCTTTGACCCAGCTATCGGTCAGCCTAAGATTATTTAACTTCCATGACTTTGTTTGAGTAAGAGATTCCCATTGCTGTGGAGTTCAACTTTTATTCCATGGTCTGAGAAAATACAAGGAATAGGATCCTCTATCCAGCTAAATTGAGTTTCATTTGCAATAGAGAAATCAAATACGTTAATGACACAGACATGTTGAAGAAATTTGCCCTAACTAAACCGGCTCTCCAGGATAGTCTCAGACTCACCCTCCACAATGACCAGAAGAAGGCTCTACCTCCAAAGTAAACTCACCTGGAAACTTTTTGAACAAAATCCAACTTCCACAGAGGTGAAAGGATTAAAATTGTCCACTAGACATCTGAAAATCATGACAACCAAAACACAACCAGGCTTATCAATTCTCTTAATGTGAATGGTTTAAATTGTCGACTGACTGGATACATAAACTCAGACTGGATATCTGCTGTATACAGGAATCTCACCTTACCTTAAAGGATAATAATAGACTCAGGGTAAAGGGATGGACTTGTATAATACAGGCAAATGGAAACCAGAAAAAAACAGGGGTTGCAATTTTAGTAGCAGATATAATTGGCTTTAAACCAACAAAGATAAAGAAACATAAGGAAAGTCACTACATATTTGTCAAGGGAAACACCCAACGTGAAGAGATTTCGATAATTAACATTTATGCACCCTACCAGAATGCTCCTCAATTCATAAAGCAGACCCTAATGGATATGAACAACTCAATATCTTCCTGCACTATAATAGTTGGAGATTTTAATACTCCTTTGATAGTTTTGGATAGATCCTCCAAGAAGAAACTAAACAAACAAATATTAGACTTAAACCTGACCCTAGAACAAATGGACTTTACAGACCTCTACAAAATTTTAAATATTCAACCAGTGCTGGAAGAGAAGTAGTAAATTTGATATCTGAGGATGGCCAAACAGCAGTGAGTGATAGAGTTAGTGGGGTGAAGTTAAAGACTTGGATGCTAAGTGCAGACTAATTCTTTGAGAAACTTAAAAAAAGAACATTAGGTTTTTAAGTTTTCATCCTATTTACACATCCAGATCTAAAAACATCTACTTTTATTAGAAAAGTAAAAATGAAATGTAATTTAGTCCAATTAAGTGCTATTTACATTGTATACATTATAGACAGGAAATTTTTTTAAATTGCAGGAAATTCTGAATTACAAAAGAAAACACATCAATCACCCACTAGAAGCGAAACTAAACAGAATGATAAACAGCAGAAAAATCATGATCAAAGTTGATTGCTCAGCTGCTAAAGACAACTTATTTTTATACTTAATGATGATAGATTAAAGCTTCCAGTTAGTATCAGTAGAGAACTTAATGTGAGATTAATTAATACCAGGGCTAAATGAAAATAGTAGGTTGAAATTTCAAGAACAAATTAGAAACGTGGTTAAACACTAATTAAACGGCTGTTACAAAATACACACAAAAAAGAAATTCCTAACCCAACATACATATTTCAGTAAGGTATAAATGCATTTGATGACAAAAGGAAGGATGACAATGATATTTCTTCACAAGTCTACCTTATCCAAGACGCAGCTGCCTGGGAGAACAAAAAAGCAGTTGAAAAACCTGCAGTGGTCTGGTCCCTGGCATGCAGGTGCTCCGAAGACAAATGAGGGGCCCTGTTCGCAACCACATGACATTTTGGCAAGATTATTCAGAGGATTTATTTCTGGCTGACTGGAGGTCAGTCAAATACATATATTTTCCATTTCCAAAGAGTTAATCTGCTATAGGTCCACAGTGTGCTGTTTAAACACACATCCAATTCTTCATTTAGCAGTAGCCCAAATCTGGCACTGTTCTGCACAAGATATTGGCATTAGGCTTTTAATGAGAAATGGTGAGATAAAAATGATGAATTCATTCTTGCCTGGGTAATGTAATAAAAAAACGATTGCATGTCCAGTTTCTGGTTTCTGAGACATAATTCTGGAAGACAGAAACTTCTGGGATGCCCGTTCTGCTTAGTCTATAAATCTGAACAGTGCAAATGTGGACCCCCAACTTTTGCTGCTAAATATATGCCAGTGATTTGATTAAAGTTCAGTAGCAACAAGAACCCCATATATCTTTATACCATGTACAATGCTGTGTTAAAGTCAATTCATTCATTCAGTAAATATTTATTGAACACTTAGTATTAGTCATTATTCTAGTACATTCTAATTCTCTAGGATACACTGGCCAACAAAGCAGAGAAAAATCCTTCTGTATGTGGAGATTAACACTGTGACAAATAAACTCTGGCCCAACAAAGTCACTGAGAGACGAGTGTTTTCTAAAAATTACGTTTTCCCAGGCATTACCAGCCATGGTGCTCAAACAGAATCCAAAGTGCTAAGACACATGAGTGACCTAAACAAGAATGGATACTAGCCTTGATTTTAAGAATAATCCAGATTACTTATTTGGACAATGTAACAAACACCTAGATAGAAATGCTTTTTAGATATCATAAATGTTTTTCAAAGCTTGCTGGTCTGCAAAATCAAACCAAGTGACTTATGCTAGAACACACCTACCTGCTTTCAACTTACACACTTCCCCAGTGATGGTACTTGTCATAATAAGCACCTGAGTCAGACTAGGAAAACCAAGCCTAGAAGAGACATGACTAAAGTTGTGTGCCTGATTTGCGACTGCCATTAAGATTTTAACATTCAGCCCTAGGCGGCACCCTGGTGTTTGGTATGTGGGTAGATGGTGAGCTAAGGAGTCTGCAGAGAAGTACAAGGGGACATGAGTTAAAACTTGTAAAATAGGTCTGTCTCATGAGGAAAGAAGAGGTCTTAAAGTTAGGTCAACAGTAATACTCAAATGCAGAATAGGGACTTCAGGGAAACACTGCAATCATCTGTGAGCAAGAACACTGTGTTGTTGCTGTCTTATTATCCACTCGTGTGAATACTGTAGGTAAACTAATGCTGCAATTTTATGTTTCAGGTAGGGAGCACATACTGACTGAGCACTTATCAGGAAAGTCTTCATAAACGACCAGGGTATCTGCACCAGAGGCCAAACGTCAGCAGGAATGACTCTCCCCACGGGCATGAGATCAGTCCTCATGGAAACAGAGTCCTCCTCCCTTACAGAAATGAGGTTACAACTTCTATGTTCCAATGATCATGTAGTAAGCCTTTGCTAAAGCTGGATAACTGAATTCTCCTAGTTTAAGATCTTGTCTAAGGATGCTGGTGATTCCAATGAGTTATACGGGAGATGGGGAAGCTTAAAAAAAACTGCCAGGCTGGCCAACCTGTAGCAGGTGGGCTGCATGCTCATTTTGTGAGGGCTGTCTATGCTTATCTGGTGTGTCCGGTATCCCAAAAAAAGTATGTACAAACCTTTTTTTTTTTTTTTTGGCTAATCAGATTTCCTTAGTGTTTATGTATTTACTGGGTGGCCCAAGACAACTCTTCTTACAATGGATGGCAGAGTACAAAAAAAGTTGAACACTCCTACCTGATCAGCTGGAACATTGACAATTGTTTTACAGCTTATAAAAATGTATTTAAATTGCTTTTATCTGGGTCCGCTAAAGAAATGATGTGCATGTACATAGGAAGAAATGATGTGCCTGTCCGTAGGAACAGGACGGCACCAGTCAGCACTCATGCACTCTGCCGTGGCCAGAACCTCAAACGTCCTCAGGGGCCCTGGTAGTAATGTAAATTAGGTAGAGAGGAGAGGGTAGCACTTTCACTATTTAGGATTTTATGCCCAATCGTTTTCCAATCTTTTGGTCTTTCTAAGACAAGCCAGAACTGGATTCTTACATCAACTCTCCTACTTCTCCAATATTGGCAACTAATTCCCAAATTGTTTTTCCAGGCCAAAAAAAAAAAAAAAAAAAATACATTTGCAGGGAAAAGCTGAGCCTTCGGGCGCTCAGACACAACCTCTGCACCACAGGGAAAAGCTACCGTGGGGAGCTGCAGTCAGAGCAGGAGGAGGATGTGGGACAGATTACTGACTAAAATGCGGTTCTGAGGCTTTGTGGTCAAAATGTCAAGCTCAACAAATTTCAATCTTGGTACGCCAACAGAGGAAAAGGATTCCACAGCCATACAGGAACTCAATTAAGACTGCCTAGGTGCATTTCCTCAAGAACTGTGATTAAATGAAGACTTAAGATAGAAAATGCAGACGGAAGTAATTTTAAAAATCAAGTTTTTCACAGGTTGAGACTTATCTTTTAACATATTCGAACAAAAGGAGTCATGGTTTAAAGTCAAGAAAAAGCCTATAATATGTAATTAAGGTTGAATTTCTATACAGCAAATAGAGTTAAGAAAATGGAACAAAACAACACAATCAGTAGCGAAGCACCAAGTATACACCAAGCACAAAAAGAGGGCTCTGTCTATTAAAAGTAAACACCTGCGGCATGCAAAAGCCAAAGAAAAGTGCACACACTAACGAGATTTTGCTTTCCTGTCAAGTACGAGACAATCACCAACAAATACAAGCACCAGTGAAGGCACATTTTGGTTTTTCCTCCTCTTTAATATTCCTTGCTTTTGAAAATGGGCTGCAAATAGCACATCTCAATAGCACATTTGAAAGACACATTATACTACTGTGGCGTATCCTAAAAGCAATGTAATACATTTTCTAAAGATTCATCTGCCCCTAGAGTGAGCGACTTATGTAAAACATTTTAAAAGATTCAAAGACTATTTAATCCGAGTGTTAAGGGGCTGCAGCAGATAATATGACTGATGCCCAAAATCAGTCCAAGGGGATCTCAACTCAGCCCCACTGTATGTTTAGGGACAGGTGTCAGTCCACAGGGACCAATGGCAGAGGAACAGAGGCTCACGGAGGCTTCTGAGAAAGAAACTTTCTTGCTCCCTCTTAAGGACCACTAAAAGGCAAAAGTGAATGAGGAAACGCAGCCCTGGGGGCCACTGGCAGCCTCTGAGGACAAAGGAGAAAAAGAGCCTTGAGAGGAAACTGACACTGTGGACGCCTGGGCTAAGAGAAGGAAAGATCCCCGGGTCCTGACGGAAGCCACCGAGATGCTGAACAACCCTGAAACCTTCCTTCCTTCCAGATTTCCACTCCTGTAAGCTAAAGCCCTTATTTAAGCTGTTTTGAACAGAATTTTCTGTTATTTGTAGCTTAAACACTCTAAATGAAAATGCACTCGATTTCTTCAACACATAAGGGTCAAGTCATACACAATGTGGTCTTTTGTGAGGCACTGACTACACTGGCCCTACATCATACAGAATTAGAGGAAGAATTTCTCTTTGTCTGCTTCTTTTAACAGTTTCATAAAACACCATCATATACTAAGAATGATATAGTCATTCTGTTTTGAAATGAATGCTACCAAGTGAAATGCAAATGGAGCAACTTTTATAAATTCTGTCCAAGAGATGTTCCTTTGGAGTCTCCCTGAAGGAAAACTATGCGGGTTGGGCCCAGCCATTTTCATATGCTATTCTGTTTTTTTTTTTTTTTGACCAGGGCTGGGTTTGAACCCGCCACCTATGGCATATGGGGCCAGCGACCTACTCCTTTGAGCCACAGGCACTGCCCTCGTATGCTACTCTGAATACAGTCTTGTACCAACCAGTGATCAGTTCAAGTGAGTGGCAAGGAAGTAGGTATCAGGATCTAAGGCCCTAGTAAAAGTTACAGCACTTTCCATTTTTATAAGCAAATGAAATCACCATCTTAAATATAAAATGAACTTAATTTGATCTGAACAGGCAATTTTATCTGGAAGAATTGCTACACTATTAATAATCATCTTCCTGACTTCCAAGAAGTAGTATGTCAGACTAGGAATATAGTAAACAATACTCATAATGCAGTTACTAGTAAAGAAATTTCAATACTACTAATGATTTCAAATGCATATACAAACCTAAATTGTAAATGTTCAAATATTTGTTTCATAAAATTTGTTGTTCATGAAGATGAAATTCACATAACACAAAATTAACTCTTTTGAAGTAAAAAAAAATCAGTGCCATTTAGTGTTCAACCATCCCCTTTACCGAGTCCCCAAACATTTCATTATCCCCAAAGAAAACCCTGTACCCACTAAGTAGTCACTCTCTAATCCTACCTCCCTCCAGCTCCCAGCAACCACCAATCTGCTTTCTATCTCTCTGGCTTTAACCACTGTGGATATTTCATATAAATGGCATCATATAATAATGTGACCTTTTGTTATCTGGCTTCTTTTGCTCAGCATAATGCTTTTGAGGTTCATTTCATAGAATTTTAATAAACCTGAAAATTATGCCAGAAAGAGACATGGTTTTAGAACTCCTTGGAGAGAAGTCTATAGTAAAAGCACAGAGACTCTGTAAGGACCTGAAGTTAAAGCCTTTGGTTCACAAAAATCAACTATACAAATACAGAGTAAGAGCAGATCAGGTAAGGAGCAGCCAGCTGACAAAAGATTTTTAAGGGGTTGGGGGGGACGGAGAGACGGATGAAGCAGCAATTAAATCTTAACGATGAGGATGTAAGTCTACGATAGTTTACATATTTTACTATTTACTTGACATACTTAATCATACAAACATTTACAAATTAAACAGATTAAGCAGTTTTTCTTGTCAAATTCAGAGTAAAACGATGGCACGTATTTTATCTAAAATCCTAAGATAGCATTTTAATGAGGAAACCCCAAGCCCTAAAACCGCTGTCCTTGGAGTTTGCATATGATAATAGCGAGCTCTGCTCATTAGAAGGACATAGAAAAGCCGGAGAGTCTTAAGAGAGATGAGATGAAGGAGGTTTTGTCAAGTGTACCACCACTCCAAAAAAAAGTATTAAGAAAAGGAGATAAAGGGGAGGCTTTGGGATTAGGTATGTTCTGTGCTATTTCAGAGGGCAGAAATTAAACAATGGATTGAAGCTTGGTTTAAAGACCTTCCCAAACAGTAACTCAGCAAGGAGTAGGTGTCTCCTACAAAGGGAAGCTCCTTGGCACTGGAAATTGTCAGAGACCTGAGTGACACTCTCAAACTACCTTTCTGTCCTAGCCCCTTTGTCTGCTGGCAGGGCTGGCTTCATGGACCGCGGCCTGTGTGGACACACAGGGCCCAGGCTTAGATGGGTGCTGTGCTTACTTTAAAGCTCTGCTGCCACTTGAAATTCTCAATTTTTGAACAAGGCAACCTGCATTTTCATCGTGCACTGGGCTCTGAAAATTATGAAGCCAGTCCAGCCTGTAGGAATAGAAGAAATATTCTTATCTGATAAAGTTGGTTGGGAGTGGGTGTTATTTGCTTGTGTAATGTAAAAAGGCAGTTTAAGCACAGAAACATAAGACTGTGAGCAAATAAACCTTAAATTTAATGTTTTAACATTTCCTGTTCACTTTTGAGATGTAGGGCCAACGCCAATAAGAAAATCCTAGATTTTAAACATTATTCTTTTACCCTTACCTTTTCCATACTTAATAACAGCTTTTAAAAATCTGCTTTTATCCAGATTTTCTGAAGCTTCTTACTTTTTTTTAAAGAAACAACTCACTTTTGAGCTCGTATTCTGTCAATTAATTAGATTATATCATTCTAATGAGAAGTAAGCCCACACAAACTCTAGGGGGGAAACTCTGAAACGCAGAGCACACAATCGGTGGGAGTGGGCATGGGGGTGCAGGGAACACACCGCAGAGTCATCCCCCACAGTCAGCACCCAGCACGCCCTGGCATCGCTGGTGTATTTTGCAGAGGAAAATTAGAATAACACTTAATTCAGTGGGTCATCTGAGTCGTCCTGTTGTGGCCTGTAAGCATGGCTGTGCTGCCGCTTGCTTGAGACAGTATGGACCCCCCCCTCCCCCGAAGCTGGTAGACATTCCTGTTGTCAAGTATCAGAGAAAGAGGTAACTGTTTGGAGAAGAAAATTGAATTTTAAAAGAGAGACAGAGGAGTAGATTGTTGGCTAAGGAACTAGATCAAAAAGTGAGCCTAAGGAAGACAAGAGAACGCCCATCTCTCTCTGGGTGCTCTTCAGTCTGTACCGTGAGACCTGGTGGTCCTCACAGGCAGGAGGAAAGGGGGACTCCAGTCCAGGGAAGCAGGCGGAAATCTACACCTTCAGGTAGAAGGAAATCTACACCTTTGGGCCAGAGCAGCAATGGGAGAAAATTTTCCCCATTTCCCCATTCCTCATAGCAGGGACAGATGCAGTGAATCTCAGGGACTGTAGTGGGTCAGTCACTCTTCCCTGCATGGAGTTTCTACCTCCACTCCCTCCCAGGGATCTGAGTCTCATCTTATTCGGGGAAACTGCAGGGCTCCTTTATATTCTCTGACTGGTATAGTATTTCATAAAAGAAGTATGATGTTGGATAGAAGGGCAGATGAATTGACTTCAAAATAGAAAGAGGAAAAAAACACTACTTACTGCGTGCCTTTTAGAGGCCAGCCACCACACAAACCTCTTCTTGTAATCAATAATCCTCTGTGAGTTAAGTAGATCACTCTAGGGGTACAGAAGAAATGGGGGACTAGAAAGATAAACTAACTTCCCAGAGTCACATGGATTAACAGACAGAGCTGGGATCTGAACCCCCATATGTCTGATTTTAAAGCTTGTGCTCCTTCCCTATACCACATGGGCTCTACAGTTGTTTCAGATTCTGGAAGACTAAGAATTAAGACAGGGATATTTTAAAAGTTAATTACAAAAAGCAGTGTACAACATGAAGAGTCATGTGACCACTCCAGATATATAAAAATTGATTTTACTAACATGTACCAACAGCCAACTAATATGAAATCAGTTATTTAAATAACTATGAGGGGTGTCAGTTAACGGACACTACTACAGTTCTCTATAGCAATTCCTACACAATTAGATGTTTTTGTTACCTCTACTCCTCAGAGTTTGGAAAGTTCTTTGCTTTGAAACCAAGTATTGTATAGAGAATAAAGCCAATTAAATGGAGGGTCAATACAAGGGATAGCCAGAACTACCAGACAGCTTTACCAACTTATTCTCATTCTTTTTATTTTTAGTAGAGACAGGGGTCTTACTCTTACTTAGGCTGGTCTTTGAACTCCTGATCTCTAGCAATCCTCCTGCCTTGGCCTCCCAAAGTACTTGGAATATAGATATGAGCCACTGTGTCTGGCCCAGTTTTAGCAACTTGGACTTCAGAAATCACTCACTGGGGAAACGTTGTTCTAGCCCTATATCCAGTTCACGAGGACAAAGGTTAGCTAAATAAGAACTTATTTAACTGTGCCTGCATTCTGAACATGAGGCTACTTGAATGTTCACTTTAATTTAGGTCCTTACAGAAGGACCTGAATGTTAGTCTCTGGGTTAGTCCCTGAATGAAAATTCACTAGATTCAACTGCAGTTAATGGACTTGAAATGGCAGGTCCGCCTTAACCTAATGAACATGAATATTTCATGTATTCTTAACTCTGTTATGATATGATAGTTCTATGCATATGTAGTTCTACCTTAGTCCACACCATAATTTATGCAGGAATAAGGCAATATTATGAAATGAAAAATATATTTCATCTTCTTTGGGAATATACATGAAGGCCCCTTGGTTACCAATTAATATAATGTAAATGCCTGTAATTCATGCTTACATTTTGCCTTTACTAAAAATCCTAATTTCCTTTTGATGAAATAAACTCAGAATTACTGGAAGGTATCTCTGAAGTTCTTCTGGTCCCCAACATTGAATTACAAGTCACTCTTCAATGCCCTCACGCATAAATGAACCCAGAAATGTTTTGGTTCTCAAGTCCTCCAGGATGATTTTCCTGTCCTCCTGTGGTGCCCCCTTGTCTCAGTCAGTAGGAATCAAGTTCAGCAGCAAAGGGATCTAAGCTAGAGTAAAGAGAGTACTACTTAGACTCTCGGCAGAATGAAATAAGTCTAAAGGAAAGCATTTATTCATCCTCTTGAATGATGGACAGGAAGAAGTTAAGAAAAGCACAAGATTTATACTTTACTTACATAAGGACTCAATCAAACGTCAAAGACTTAGAATTTCATTTTCACAAGTCCTTTTGGCAAATGGCTATTTGCAAGGTCCTTCATGATCTGGTCCCTGCCTCCCCCCCAGCATTATTTAAATCAGACTCTCCTCATTCACCTGTTCTGGCCACACTGGTCATCTTTTACAAAGCCCATTATCTCTGCACATGCCCAGCATGGACAGGCTTAATTTAAAACTTTACTTGGTGTCCGTCCCTCAGAGGGGCTATCCCTGCTCTCATATCTATAATAAATGAGGACCTCACATTCGTAGTCCTTTCTTTACAGCACATCGCCTATCCTTCCTAGAACTTCTCGCAGTTGTTCATTTCACTGACACCTCTGTATTAACTTAGCTGTCTGCTTCTCAGGTTATACTGCAAGTTTCATGAGGGTAAGGAACCTGGTTTGTTCACCAGGTATATCCAGCACAGAACAGATTACATGCTTTATTGATTGATTGAATGAATGAATAAAGTACGCCAGCTTCATGACAAGTGTGGTAGAAGGCCCTTCTCCTTACTCTGCATGGAAGCAAGCACTCCTTCGGCCCAGTAAGAGGAAGCACCCTGGGATATTCTGGAGGTGGCACTCCTGTTGTGGACACTAGGGTTTACATGCTGGCTGGTGATATTGGTGAAGCTTCTCAAGCAGTCTCTTGGGTGGGGACAAGTAGAAGCCAATGAAACCAGCACATGCTAACTAGCACTGAGAAAGTGATTTGTACATTCCTAGGACACATCCCCTGTGGGACTCCCAGTAATATCCCAGTGGAGTATGCATTATTGTTGGCTAAGAACTATTTAGTGTGCAACTATTTCAACTACATGGGTATTTCATTTGATGCTTAGATTAAGCTGTTACATTTAGTTGTTGATAATGAGACATACAAAGCCACTATTCATAGTTATTTTAAGTTCAGCACTCTATGTTTTTAATTTTAAAAAATCCGTCCTGAAAAAAATATCAAAAATTAATTGCTCACACTCATTCCTCACCTAATAAAAATTTTCATTGGTGTAAAAAAAAAAAAAAAAAAAGAAAAAGCCAACTTTCCTTTTTCTTTTTTAAAGAATGCAGACAGCACCAGTAAGCCTACAGAGTCAGGGGCTGAGAAGCCATGAGTCTGAATAATCTACCACTCTTTTATGTTTCCCAAGAGTAATGCTGTCCAAACCACGTCCTCTAACCTGTATGCTACATTTCTAGCAGACGTTAAGTTTCATAATTGTATGTTATTCTCATCTTGTCACTCAGTGCCACTGACAAATATAAGAATTAGAAGCCAAACAGTGTGAAGGATATGTGAGGAATTAACCATCAACCCCACAGGGAAGGCAAGCCAGACTAGTTCCTAAGCAATTCTGACGTCCTTTCCTGGCCTGACTCTGCATATCACAGACAGACAAGGAAGTGCAGAGATTTGAGCAGAATTCTGAACCTAGATCCACCCATCCAGTGAAGAAAGGAGTCATGAGCATATTGAGGTTCTAAAGGCCCAGTAAATAATCACAAACTGGTAAGACATCACAGAATCTGTCGCAAATTAGCCTCTGGGAGTTGGGAGATATACTACTAAAATGTACTTTGACTTTGATCTCCTCAGTTCAAGTTACAAACCTCTCATGGCTGACCAAGTTCTCTAAGGGTGGAAATTAAGGCATTTTACTATTAAAATATTAGGCCCACCACAACCACACACACACACACCAAAAATCTGTTTCTCAAGTTTAATGGAGAGCGCCTTCTTCACTTTCTGCCATAGTGTGCTTTGGTCAGAAGGATGTGTGCCCAGCCCAGACCCATGAGTTTGCACCCATGACTACCTGAATGTCTTCCTATGAATCCCTGCTAGGTCCTATGGCTCACCAGACATGGAATCCTGCAAGAAAACCTCCATTTATGGAATGGTTACCCACGGGTTATGCAGTATAGTGGGTGCTTCTAAAAACATTAGCCCAAGAACCAAAGTGGAAAATATCTCCTCCCAAAATATATACAATTATGATACATTTATTTTCAAAGACACGAAAAAGAGAAAAAATGGACACAGATATTGATGATAAAATGGAGAAACTATAAACCTGATGACAAGGTCAAGTTTCCAAATCTATTAGAAGGTGACCGGTCAAGGTCTCTCCTTGTTTTAAAGGGAATCTGGAGTAAAAGCATTCTTATACAACCTTCTTTGGATGCTAACCTTAAGTGGTGCAAGATTAAGAACTAGATTTTCTTAAAATTAACAAGATGGTCCTCTTTGTTTTTTGAAAATATGATACCCAAATTTAAGATGCACAATCAAATTTAAGATTATTATGAGACACAAAGCCAAAATGGTGATAATAAGCCCACAGTGAGTAAAAAATGTTGGCTTAATTTTCTTTCTTAGTCTTTAAATGTTTTTGATTGAGTCAACAAAGAGCTGTATTTCCTGTTACATAAGAAATTATTATGAGGTAGTGCCCTCTCTCTTATTTCAACCAATGAACTAAAAAAAAAAAAAGTGTGGACTTGAAAGACCTGCCCGTGAGGCTACTAACAAGCACAATTGGGTATCTACTTGTATCTAAAATATTGCACTACTCATGGAATAGTTAAAATTCGTGGAGGCCTAGAGATTTGGGAAGGGGGTAAACACACACACACACACATACAAGAACTACGGCCAAAGACAGATCAGCCTACTAGTGAAGTAGACTGTTCAACAAAAGAACCAAGTAGTTTAAATCTCATAATCTTCGTAGCATTGCAAAAACGTGTATCACCACAGAGACTAGGTTTCCTGCACCAGAATGAACCTACTTTACTTCCACTAGAAACACATTCTTGTCCTAAGTAGGGACTGGTCAGAAAGTTCGGCTAGATTGAGTGTAATCTTCAGGCACATCACATTCTAGAGTGAAAAGACAGATTAACACAAATTAAGACAGGACAATGTAAAGTGACTGAAAAAAGCACAACTCTATTGACTTAATAGATACCTAAGATTAACCTATTAGCAAGCTCTTTTTACTTAATTGAAGTACTAATTTAACTGGACTATATCGTACCAGTGGTTTTCAATAGGATGCACAACTCCTAACCAAATACAAAATAACAAAGTTAATTCATAATCAAAACTGGAGAAATTACAGATGTTATTTTAGCTAGAACTTCTTAGATCCAGTATTTGCCCAAGTTTTGGAAGGTAAATTTGAATCACTTGCTTCCCCTCCAAAACCATAAGTTCTTTATAAACAACAGGTCTGTCTGTTATCCGGACAGCTGATCATCCTGTTAATACATTAGGATTTTCAGATAGGTAAGCACAGGGAGTGGCTGGGCCGACAGAGGATTCAATCCTATGAGTGGGCACTGCAGCTTAGCTTCTGAACTAGTTTGCTAGGAACACTTTCTTCTGTTTAAGTCCCTTAAATTTTGAGCAGAGGAATGTGGTTGCTCCCCTATAATTTTTGTCAGATTATAAAAATGATACTCTATCAAAGCAAGAATTTTATGCCTTCTATTTCGGTCTATTTTTCTTTTGTAATTAAACTTTAACTACAACACAAAGTCGATGACCAAATTAATGCTGAATTTGTGTACTCCACATGTGTGTGCTCTCTCTGCACATTTAATCAGGCCTGGTTCTCAGCATTCCACAGAGTAAACAGCTCTTGAGATATTTAAACAGCAACACTGTAGCCATGCTCAATTGCTCACACCTGAAATCCTAGCACTCTAGGAGGCCGAGGCAGGTGGATTGCATCAGCTCAAGAGTTCAAAACCAGCCTGAGCTAAGTGAGACCCTTGACTAAAATAGAAAAACTAGCAGGTGCAAGTGGCAGGTGCTTGTCGTCCCAGCTACTTGAGGGGCTGAGGCAAGAAGATCACTTGAACCCAGAAGTTTGAGGTTGCTGTGAGCCGTGATGCCAGAGTAATCTTTCTACCCAGGGCAGGTGAGTGAGACTTTGCCTCCAAGAAAAAAAATAAAAAAATAAATAATAATAATAATGATAAATAAAATAAAACTAAAAATAAATAAAATTAAATAAAGGGGAACACTGTGATTCTGCCATCCCTCCGAAGAGTTCAAATGCTGAATATTTTAACTTATCTTGAAATTGTAGTCATTTATCTGAATGGAATTCGAATTATTATTCAATATACATAGTACTTTGATATACTTTACATTTTTGTATAACCATTTTTAATGTAAATGTTATGTTTTTCTATTTAAGGGACAAATATTTCAATAAAAAATTTTATAAAAGAGAAAAAGATATTTGGGAAACTGGGAGCCATGAGCTACAATCAAATTGGCAGTGGTGTCTTTTTGGAAATGGAAACCCTATGTTATATTTAACTGTTTGACATTTATTTCTGGTAAAAAATATACAAGGAAAGTAATCAGCACAGCACGCCCAAAGCACTTACAGTCCCTAATTCCCTAGGGTATTAAACTTAACATGCAGATGAATTTTAATCAGGAATCACTCAACTGCATTTATGGACATCATTCAACTAACTCCAAGCCTGTCTAAAACCAGAGAGGATTTAAGGTGCTTTCTCCCTTTACTACCTGACACCATTTTAAAATCATAGTACAGTGGTGTACTAAAGACACTGTTTTGTTAATGGAAGTTTTTTTTCACTGATTTTTAATACTAGTGAGCACTGCAGCATAATCATCAAACTTAATATAAGATAGAATATGTTCACTGTTTTCCAAGGCTTCCATTGTAAAAGTGAGCTGCTGCTCAATAAATCCTGGATCACTCCTAACAGACTTAAACATCCCTGCCTATGGCTGGGGGAACAGAGCACTTCACACGTCTAACCATATGCTCATGATTGAACAAAAATTCTGTTGCTCCTATACTTAGGAGCCTAAAGATACTTTGTCATTATAAAGAAAAACAAAAGCTGAAGGCCATCTGGAAGATCTCCTGAACCCCAAGCAGCAGTATTAGTTTTAATAAAAACTGTAACTACTCATTATGGTAAAAATTTATACCAATGAGGCTCTTTTGCAGATGTAGCATCTACCATTCATACACACAGACAATTTAAAAAGTTAACTGGCACTGTTTTAAAACAGACTCCTAAAGAGAAGAGAATCAAATGGGGCAGAAAAGTAAAGGAGATCAGTTAGATTGGGGAAAGGTTCAGTGACGATCTGAGCTACAACAGTCTCCAAAGATTACTACCAGCAAACGAAAAAAGTAAACATGAAATTCTAGGGCATGTATAAGAATCACCCGGGATGCTTGTTGAGAATGCAGTTTCCACTTTCTTTCCCCCAAAGATTCCTGACGCTGTAACTCTAGGCTGGAAACTAGAAATGGGCATTTTCAATAAGCACCCAGAAGGGTCTGACACAGGCATTTCACAATCTGTACTTAAGAGAAATGCTGTGACCTTGGGAAGCCCTTGGAGAACAGAGAGCCCTCTAGACTAACCATACGTCCTTTCCCAGAGACTAGACTCAAACGTCATGAGAAAGGGGATCAATCATGATGAATTACTGTTTAGTTTTTAGAAGATGTAACAATATTTGCATTGTCCAAATCTTCAATTCATGCCTAATCTAGTATCAGATTTGCAAAGCAAACACAATGTATTCATTTATCCAACATATTTATGAAGTGCCTATGTATGGCAGGGATGATAGAGATTAGTAACACAGAAGACAAGCCTTGCCCTATAGGTACTTTCAATCTCCAGATAAAGTACCAAGAACTACAGCAGTATGAGAGCCACATGTCACTGGTGGTAAAATCAGGTTCATTGGTCTAACTGGTCTAGCTGTGGAAAGAAAGAGGCAGGCAGCAGAAGAGTCTCTGTGTGGGGGTGACATGGCTGGTGAATCTTGCAGATAGGTTTTAAACGTGATTCTTCATGCACAGGGAAAGAACATCCCAGGCGCATGAACAGTAGGTTCAAAAGTCTACTAAGAGAGATCATGACAATACGTATAGCTTTAAGAAGTTTTCATTTCAGTGACAACTAGTCAGCTGGACTCAAAACCCATCAGAAGAAAACTGGACAAACCAATGCAGAAACACAGTTCCTTTTTCAGGAAACGGAAAATCCAACATCTGGTTCTAAACTCCACTGAAAGGAAACAGACATGTGTTGCTACCAAGCCAGCAAACAGTGGTATGAAAACTCTGGAAGGCATCTGTCTGTCACGCTGCCTGTGGAACCCTGGCCTCTGTATCTGGCTCTGCGGACTGGAGTTCAGCAGCTTTGGAGGAGCCCACGAGCAGGCCACATGACCGCCTCGCTGGACACATCCACCGTGCTCCCGCTGCCACTGCTAAGGTTCTCACACTTGTTACAGTCATTGATCAAAAACATCACACATCACAAGGCCTGGACAGAATTTAGAAATTTTGTTCTCTCTTTTTTTAAAATTTATTTTATTTTATTGAATCATAGCTGTGTGCATTAGTTCAATCATGGGGTACAGTGTGCGGGCCTCACATACACTCTGAAATATTTTCATCCACTTTTTCGACATAATGTTCATGAAATTTTCTCGTTTACTGTGTGAAAACATTTGTGTTCTGCATTTAGTAGGTTTCTCCTGACCCTTCAAAGATGCACCTCAAGTGTGATCCCACCCTTTATCCTCTCTCACATATGAACTTTGTTTCCTGATTTTTCCCTAGTGCTTCCATTGCAGAAAAAATTTCTAGCTGGCTGTTCTTTAACCACAAGACAAAGAAAGCAAGGAGCTTCTCTGCTGTCTCACTGTCAATCATCGGGGAATTCTCTTTGAGGTAACTGGAACGGGGACTCAGATCTTATCTGTTTCCACGTCAGCCAACCCAGCTGGGCAAACTGAGCAAATTTATACATACATGTTAGCTAGGTCTCCATTTTACAAACTCTTTTTTTTTTTTTTTAAACCACCACCCACCCAAGAAGCTTTGCCAATCTTATCAACATCTATTTACACAAAGCCTAAAATTGCATCCTGTTTCTTTCCTAAGGCAGTGACAAGTAAAGCACAACTGAAGGGGGTTTATGATTTGAGCCTACAAACAGCACATTTGTTTTCTGCATTGCTTTGCTTCTGCAGGAAAGCAATCACTTCATGACACTATACTGGCCCGTCTTCAATCCAAACTACGCTTTGTAAAGGTTTGCACACTACCTGAAGCTACGAACTGAAGATTTTTCGAACTCGTGTTTGCTGTATTATTGTAAAAGTCATAACATTCATTGCTCCATAACTTGGGGCTTTTTTTCAGTTTTTTCACACTGCCATAAACATTCACTCCAATTCAAAAGAGAATGTTCACACACACAAAAAGATTTTTAATCTATTTAAACGTTAGCTATTTTATATTACAGAAGCTAAAAAAACTTATACATAAAGAATCATTCAAACCTCTGTATGAACTGGACTACTTTATGCACAGCTTTCCTCAGTGAGCTTAGTTCGTGTTTGCAAATGTTACTTGACTTCTGCACTCTTGCAGGTAAAGATTCTCAAAACAGCAAAATATCCTTAGTTTCTAAAGTAAATGTTATGCTATATTTCAGAGTGGGATTTGTTTATCTCTAACAAATATTTACTGAGGGCCTACTATGTGAAATACACAGTTTGGAGCACACTGTTAACATGGCAGTTAAGAAAACAGATACAAATCCTAGCCATCAGGAAACTAATGTTCAAGGTGAAATCCTATATATTTAAAAAGATAGGTAAAGGAAACATAGAGCCTATTGGATCAGAAGAGACTAAGTAGAACACTGAAATAAGAAATTAGGGTTGGGGGTGGCATGAGATTTTTAGTAGGATGGTCAGGGAGGGCCTTTGTAAGGTTGTATTTCAGGACCAGGAGATATGGGGTGGTTGTATGTGGCCTAGGAGAATGAAGAGCCCATAAAAATCAAGTGCAATAGCCAGGGTGGCTGGGGAGGAGTGCGCAAGGGAGGGGGTAGGAAAGAAGAGGTCTGAGATGTCTCAGGGGACACAGGGCAAGGAATTGGAAGGCACATGAGACATGGGTGGAGAGCCCCTGGGGAGTCTTCATTGAAGCACTAATGTAATCCAGCTTCCTTTTCAAAATTGAGAAGTAATTCACATATTATAAAATTTACTCTCTTAAAGTGTACAATCAATGTTTTTTAGTAAAGTCACAAGGGTATACAGCAATTATCACTTCTAATTTCAGAACATTTTCATCACCCTAAAGAAAAATCCTGGACCCATTAGCAGTCATTCCCCTCATCCCAGCCCACGGCAACCACCGTTTTACCGGCTGCCTCCACAGATTTGCCTACTCTGGGCATGTCATAGAGCCAGAACCATACAACCAACATGTAGCTTTTTGTGTCTGATTTGCTTTTCCTAGCTCTGTCTGGTCGCTGAGAGGAGAACACGCTGAAGGGAGGCAAGGACAGAAGCTGAAGCATCAGGAAGAGCTGGACACGAGAATTCACTGAGAGAGGAGAGGGGCTTGAAACAGGATGGGATGTGAGACAGTGACATAACAGCAGGGTCCTGGGCACGTCAGGACGAGTTGGATGCGGGGTATGAGAGAGGAAGGTTAAGGAAACTTCTAGGTTTTTGGTCCAAGCACCTGAAAACGTGGAGATGACAGCCATTGAGAAGGCAAGACTCCTCCTGGAGGGGCAAGTTGGGACTGATTTTAGAGATGCAAATTAAACTTGGGGTATCTAATACCCTTCCTAGGGAAGATGCTAAAACAGGAATTGGACCTGAGCATGGAATTCAGAGCAAAGGTCTGCATCACAGGTATCAATTTGGGAGTTAGAAAATGCAAGGCAGTTATTACCACGAAGCCAGGTGAAATCATCAAAGGAGTACATAAGTACAGAAAAAAAGAAGAGAGCCACGAAAAAGACTCCTTGGATACATCAAGATGCATGTGAGATGTGGAGGAACCAACAAAAAGGCCAAGAAGGAAATGCCAGTAAGGTGAGAGGACTAAAAGAGGGTAGAATCCTAAAACCTGATCATGGAGAAGCACCGTCAACTATGCTGCTAATGACATATCAGACGAGGGCACGGATTAACCCCGGATTTTGGAATATGGCAGTCCCTCTCAGACAGTCCCTCCACCCTCCTCCTATGCTCCCCCATCCAACCACGCCCTCTTGTGCACTTGCCCCCCCATCTGCAGGTGTATGTTCTCCCCAGGGAGGGCTTTGCAAAGAACAGGGGAGTGGGGAGGTGGGTTCAAGAGGCATTGGTAAAAAAGCAATGGCCTGGGGCTATGTTTTTGTTTAGCCATAAGGGGATGGGGAGAAGTAGCTATTACAAGAAGTAGGGAGAGGGCTTTTTAAAGATAAAAGAAATAAAATATTCATGTGATAGTAGGACACATCTAGTAGAGGAAAATGGATCATAAGGGAGGGAATAAAAACTTCCTGGGATTAGTTAGAGGGAACAGAATCAAACACATCTTAATCCAAAGGTCAAATAATCAACAATTAAAATACCTGCTGATAAAGAAAATCAAATTTTTAAAAAAGCTATTTTCTTTCAAGAGACACAAGAACTATCATCATTTAAAATTGCCTAGATCTTCTTCAAGGCTGAAGATGCAAGATAAATTGTAGATAGAGGGTCAGGGTTAGGCTCTGGACTCGGAGTCAACAAAACCCAAGTTCAAGGACCCACTACAAGTTAAAATATCCCAGACGCTTCTTTATAACCTGATTTCAGTCCATAACATGGTGACTAAAAACAACTTTTCTTCTTTCCCTTACAGAATTAATGGGATGATAAAATGAAACATGCAAATGTTGTCTGTAAACTCTTAGGTGGGATGTCCATGCAAGGCATTTTTAGTGCTCTCATATAAACGAGTTACACATGCCTGTTCTGTCTCCAACACTCTACCCATAGGAGCACATTAGCTCCACAAAGGGAAAAGGGCAAGCTGAAGATCTTTTAAAAGAATAAGCAATTAAGATATGAAAAACTAAAAGCTTCATGGGTATATACTGTATTTAAAGCACACTCAACAAGTTGTACATGAACTCTGCCTTAATTTCTTAATTTCCTCCTTTTCAAAAATTCAACAACAAAAAAATACCTTCAGTTTAGATTCAGTTGAGGCTGGGACCAAAAAAAGTAGTACACTAAATCTGACTGTAGGCCTCCAGCATGGCCATGATTTTAAAAAGTTGTTACCTGCTGCCTTTCCATGAATCCCTAAAATTCTCCGGGTTCCTAACCACCTACCAGGATCAACTCAAATCGAAAAATGGATGTGAACCTTGGCTTCTTGCCCAACAAAAGACATTAGAAGATGCTTAGTATATGAACCATGGCTTTCTTCAAGGAAATCATATCCTGTAGTGTATCCTGATCTAGCCATTAACTGTTTTCCTTATTTATTTGGACACAAAGGTGTGTTTACTTCTTCTAATGGAGAGAGACCTTTATCAAGGAATTGGAAGGTCAACATAAAGAACTCCGAGATGGAATTCAAAGTTGACAACAAAGTTGAATTGACCTTTTTTCATAGCCTTCCCCTCACATCTGACCAGAAAACTTAGGTGACAATTCAGGTGCCCATGAGATCTTACAAGATTGTAAGGCAAAGCGTGAAAGACAAGATCTCACACACAACGAAATGTATGCAGGATGTACGTTATGTACGTTGCTTTCCTTTAAAATATGTCTATAAATCCTCATACATGCACCACTTGTCAAAGCAATTAGAGCTTCCTTGTGAAATCAAGCTGTATGCTTCATGTATAAATAAGGAAAAAAAACCTTAAATTTTTTCTAATTATAATTGTATCTTTGCATTTATGACATCATTTGTATATAAATAACATATTAGATACTGTTTCTTTATTCAAAATTCTAATCTCCCACTAAAACCCAGTTAATCTTATTTAAATGAAATAATTGACTTTATAATGACCTACAATTATGGCTTCTAGGAATAAATTATTCTAACAGGCATGTGTATTTACCTTAAACTCTTTTATACACATACTCTGGCATTATTGGGGAAGGACTTATTTTGAAAAAGGGATTTTTTAAATTAAAACATTATCATTGAAGAGAATGCTGTCGTTTTAAACATCAGTTTTTACTTACATATTTTTGAAAAACATGCTCCCATAACATATATTCTCCTAATTAATTTTATTGTTACAGCTGACAATATAATTCATATGTCATGATGCATATGTTAATCTTGTTAACTTAGGGTCATCATTATGAATGAACAATAGTAGAACCTAAGTTACATTTTTATAAATCCAGGACTTGCTGAGGAGCATGGAGCTGGTCTCACCACAGGCAGGACCAGGCTACACACTTCCTTGGTCGACCACATCTGCCTCTCAGAGCTCTTCCGCCTCCCCTGCTTGGTCCTGTCTGCATGACTATGTCCAGTGGGTTCCTCCGTCTCCATACAGCTATCTTTTGATTCTAAAGGGCACAACGGTCACGCGTTCCAAGTGAAGTGGCTCTGCCATGACCCAGATGCACGGCTCTAGACAAATCACTGAACCACCGTAGGTATGCTTCCTTGTCTGTGCAATAAAAGAACTGGCCAGAATGATCTTTAAGGTCCTTTCTGACCTTAAAATTTTATAATGAATATGGCCAAGTATGAGTAAATCTCATACTTTGGTGCACAGGATTTATACCGTCTTATTTTTTGCTACATCATGGACTTCTGGGTTCTCTGTCATATTTCTAGTAAGTAAGGCTCCTCGTTTGATAGATCATATCTAGAGAAATGGGACAGAATTACATTAAGAGCTTTTGAAAAGGAAAATTAAATATGACTCTAAATGTACTTATACATAAAAGATAAAATCCAAGAGGAATTTCCAAAAATTCATGGAGTGCATTATTCCTTAATGAAAACTTTTGCTTCAAAACACATTTCCATTTGATCTACCAACAAAATGACACTGCGTACTAACAAACAATTTACCTATAACTACGTCATGTCCATCAACCAAGCCAGCAGAGAAGAGCTCCTGAGATACACCATCTGCTGTATCTGTCCAAATGTGAAATGAATATATATTAGTAACCATAAAATAAAGATCAATAATCCAGTACAATGTAAAAAATGTATTTTTCATTTACTAAAATCATTCATGAGTCTAAATTCAACAACTCAGATCGTATCAGGAGAGAAAACATCAGAAGCAACTTGAAATACCTTTTGCTATGTGCAATTTGTATGTTGCTATTTATGCAACAGAAGTTATACAATGTTTTGGAACAAAAAAACTTTTGCCCTCTGGCTATGATCTGAATTAATCCTCAAATGTACCTCCAGAAGTTATAACTGCACCTTATGACAAGGCTTCTCTTTTCTGCCAAGGTTAATTCCTGCTATCATCAATCCTTTTCTATCATTAGTAGCTACTGAGTCAGAATTTATGGCAAAGGTTGAATGGGTAGCATCTGACACAACCTTATATTTGGTATAAACAGCCTACGAGCTTGTTAAGATGAGCTATTAAAATTTATGCTATTAAGAAACTCTAATGTGACATTGATCATTTGATAGCAACAGATTCATTCTCTTAGAAAATGTGGTTGAATAAAATAATGTAGTTTCTCAATGGTAAGTGACAGGAGTAAGCAATCTCATAAAGATGGGGTTGAACAGGCTGTGGCAAGTGAATACAGCTGAAATGACTTAATTGAAAGGTTACAAATGAACATGATAACACTGTTATCTTCTATTGGAAGACTTTGTAAAGATAAATTGGTAAATTGCAATGTGCTAGAAAGAACCATTTATAAACCCCCATGTGTTTACAAGGGTCCCCACGATCATCTGATAGTCTCATAAACATCCAAAATTGTAGATTGATAAAGAACCAGCTCAGGAGCCTGCAACAATCTAGATGGAGGTTTAACATAAATGTCTTCCAAAATCAGGGAGCAACCGACTGTATAAATCAGTAGGAATCTAAACTGTGTTACCTTTTGTTATGCCAAAAACTTCCCTAAACTTACACTGGGTTTCCTTACTTCATCTGTGCTTCATATGTGGTGATTGTGTAAGTGAGCCTGTGTGTGTGTGAGTGTCTTTCAATGATTCCTGAGCTTTAAAGTGCTTACCCTGGTGTCTGACACACAGTAAGTACTCAGTAAATAAAAGGTAACTGTGACGATGATGCCACAGGCAGCAATCACTGGAAACACACCTGATGCTCTTGTGCACTTTTTCCCCCTCCTCTTCATACAGGGCCTAACTTCCCAAATCTCCAGTACAAATGTGGAATACAGTTTATATTCTTGACACTTCCAGAGAAACTGTTGTATTCTAGCATTTTACAGACTCCACTGCATAATGAAATCATGAACTGGAATAAAATAAAGTGAATGGCAAAGAACTACATAGGAATCTTACTAAACTATGGCATTCCATATAAGGTAAGCTTGTTTGGGGCCTTGTCTTTTTTTTTTTTTTTTGGCTGGGGCTGGATTTGAACCTGCCACCTCTGTACATGGGACCAGTGCCCTACTCCTTTGAGCCAAGGGCGCCACCCTGGGCCTTGTCTTTTTTAACAGAAATGCAAAAAACACCTTATAAAGTCTCTTCATGACAAAATAAGCCTACAATTGTGGGACACAGGATAGAGTAATGAATATGGTGTAGTTTGCTAAAGCTGCTAGTACAGTGCAGCCTCAGAGCCTCCATCTGCCTGAATACCACTGAATGTTCAGGAAAGAATGCATTAAACTAAGAGCACCTAGCACCTAGTAGGCACTGGGGCATATGGTGGGAAGTTGCTATATTTCTATTGATTATCTGTTAAAGTATCTGAATGTGTTACCACCATTTCTAGAGTATCAGTAAGATCTTAGACTTGTGTATAAAGCTACAATCACAGAATATAGCTAACGATTGAATAAGGAGACAAAGCCACATTGAGCACTAAAACTGTAGCAGAGGAACTGACATTCCCAAAGGATTAAAGTATGTAGCATAACCACTACTTTCACAACTTCTGGACACCAGATAAATCAGATCAAAATGGCGAACAGGTAATTGCTGACTGGCCCAAATGGTAAAAATTCCCCGTCTCTGTGTGTGCCATTAGGTGGTCATTTTCTATGCACACAAGTAAGATATGAGTAACAGTGAAATGTAAAATAACTTCTTTCATGTTTCATTAATCGTCTATTCTTCTTTAAGCTTTTTAACATTTCTGATGTCTAAAAAGGTTAAATGATCACATATTAATGTATAGTTTCCAGAACATACAGCAACCCATTAAATAAAATAGGCCTGTCATTACCTGAGGACAGAGAATATTTCATGTGTTTAAACTGTATATTTTATGCCGTATGTACTTATTCACATGTATATGCAGCACAAACATGTGAAGTGCATGCACAGATTCACTGCAAAAAATATCTAAAATAATTTAATTTTGACCAAAGTACATTAAACATTAGTTTTTAATTCAACTTGTTAATATGTTGTTTAGGATATTGCATCCTCATTTATAAGAGAAATATGTTTGTAATTTCCCTTTATAATAATATATTTTCTGTAATTTTAATATCAGGTGTATCCAGATTAAGTAGAATGACTTTGAATTATTTCTTCTTTTTCTATTGTCTATAACATTTGGCATGATCTGTTTTTTGAAATTATCTTTTACTTTTATTTATAAATATTAGTTGTCTATTTTTTGAGACTTTGGAAAAAAATAGGAAGTTAACTGATGACTCCATACTGAGCCTCAGAGTTAAAGCATTCTATAATAGACATACTCCTACTTGACAATGTGAATGTTACTTTCTTTGCATTATTATTATTAATATTGCTTAATATTTTGATGCAGTAATTGTCTGATTTCTTTTCAGAATGTATTTATCTTCTTTCATTCTTTTTGAGGTTTTTGTTTCTAGTCCTTATCTTAAACACTGTTATTGTCATTAAATTTTAAGCCTTTTTAATTCTGTGAAGGCAAAAAGTGGAAACCTAATAAACACATGTATATGCAAAAATTAAAAAATTAAAAATAAAAAAAAAGAACTAACCCCAGCCCTGACCTAAATTCCTTAAATCTTTATATGTAGTATACATATGAATGCATACATACATAACCTCCTTGTTATGGACATACCTGGATAGAACATTTCCTTTCTCACTATTGAGATGAAGAAGCTACAGCCTTCTGTACATAAGCTCCCCTAATAAATGCTTTAGACTGATCACCCTGGTGTTTAGTGAGTCTTTCTTTGGAATTTCAACTAGCTCTATCATTGGACAGTTTGGGGAAGTCCCTTGTGGGTATTCCTGTGCTGCCACTTTTAGGCTGACTTTAGCTGTGAGTTTGGTTGGAGAGAATAGTGTCCCGCTCTAATTCTCTGTTGAAATACCAACACTTGGCTTGGCGCCTGTGGCTCAATGGGCTAAGGCGCCAGCCACGTACACCTGAGCTGGTGGGTTCAAATCCAACCCGGGCCCGCCAAACAACAATGGTGGCTGAAACCAAAAAGTGGCCGGTTGTGGCAGGTGCCTGTAGTCCCAGCTATTTGGGAGGCAGAGGCAGGAGACTCACTTGAGCCCAGGAATTAGAGGTTGCTGTGAGCTGTGATGCCACAGCACTCTATCTAGGGTGACAACTTGAGGCTCTGTCTCAAAAAAAAAAAAAAGAAAGAAATACCAACACTTAATGTGATGGTATTAGGAGGTGAGGGCCTTTGGAGGTTATTAGGTCATGAGGGTGGAGCCCTCACAAATGGGATTAGTGCCCTTATAGAGGAGATACCAGAGAGTTCCTGGGCCCTTCAGACATGCGAGAACACACCAAAAGGATGGCATTCATGAAGCAGGAAAATAGCCCTCATCAGATACCAAATCTGCCAATGATCTTGGACTTTCATCCTCTGAAACTGTGAGAAATAAATGTCTATTGTTTATAAGCTACCCAGACTACAGTATCCTGTTATATATCCCAACAAACTATGACATTCTGCTAGCTTTATATTTAATTTTCTCTTCTTTTTCTACTTCCTCAAATTAGTTTATTGATTAGAGATCTTCCTTCTTTTTTTTTTTTTGCAATTTTTGGCCAGGGCTGGGCTTGAACCCACCATCTCCGGCATATGGGGTCAGCGCCCTACCCCTTTGAGCCACAGGTGCTGCCCATTCCTTCTTTTTTTTTAATGTAGGCAGTTATATCTTTAAATTTCCCTCTGAGCACTGTCTTTGCTGCATCTCATAAGTGTAGCGAGCTGTGAGACAGCAGAGCCCTCACAGCCTGGAGAACATTCAGAGAATGAAGCCCCGACTGCTTCTTTTTTTTTTTTTTTTTGAGACAGAGCCTCAAGCTCTCACCCTGGATAGAGAGCTGTGGCATCACAGCTCACAGCAACCTCCAATTCCTGGGCTCAAGCAAGTCTCCTGCCTCCGCCTCCCAAGTAGCTGGGACTACAGGCGCCCGCCACAATGCCCAGCCATTTTTTGGTTGCAGCCGTCATTGTTGTTTGGCGGGCCCGGGGGCTGGATTTGAACCCGCCAGCTCAGGTGTACGTGGCTGGCGCCTTAGCTCGTTGAGCCACAGGCGCCGAGCCCCCATAGGATTCTGACTCCCACCATCCTTGTGCCGTTCCTACATGTCACAGCATCTTGGTCGCTCCCTGTAGACTGGTCCATCCCCAGCTTTCACCCATTATTCCTAAAGGAGAGTATCTGCTTGTTGCTACTTTAAATCCCTTCTCATTTCCCACTTCCCAATTTCTTTTTTTTTGAGACAGAGCCTCAAGCTGTCACCCTGGATAGAGTGCTGTGGCATCACAGCTCACAGCAACCTCCAATTCCTGGGCTCAAGAGAGTCTCTTGCCTCTACCTCCTAAGTAGCTGGGACAACAGGCGCCCGCCACAACGCCCAGCCATTTTTTGTTTGCAGCCGTCATTATTGTTTGGCGGGCCTGGGCTGGATTCGAACCTGCCAGCTCAGGTGTAGGTGGCTGGCGCCTTAGCCCATTGAGCCACAGGTGCCGAGCCCCCACTCCTCAATTTCTGTATTCTTTGTTGTTTTTTTTTTTTGAGTCACAATCTCATTTTGTCACCCTTGGTTGAGTGCCATGGTGACATAGGTCACAGCAACATTAAACTCTTGGGCTTAAGCAATTCTCTTGCCTCAGCTTCTCAAGTTGCTGGGACTATAGGTGCCCGCCTCAATGCCCATCTATTTTTAGAGATGAGGTCTCATTCTGGTTCAGGCTGGTCTTGAAATCATGAGCACAGGCAATCCACCCACCTCGGCCTCCCAGAGTGCTAGGATTACAGGCATGAGCCATTGCGCCCGGCCCCCTGTTCTTAATTATAACCAAATTGAATACTTGTCAAGTAGAGAATGAGGAAAGCCATCACCCTCCTCCCTCTTCCCAAAGCCTGACCTCTCCCAAGGTAGGTACAGAGTAGGTAGAAACCTACTCTGAGCCTTCCACATCTCACCCTTGCTAGGTTCATGTTCATCCTCATGATCATCCTGACTGCCTTCCTCTGTGGTCTCAACAACATCTATGTGCCCTACCAGGAGACAGAGCGGCTGGGCAAGTATGCAGGGGCAGAGACAGAATGGGCAGGTGGAGAGTCTGGGACCTTGCAGCTTGGCGCCACAATGGTCTTCTCTTCATTTCTCTCTCCCTCCATCATTATTCATTCAATTAATTGTTTGCTCATAACTTCATTGATCCTGTCATTCACTCATCTGTTCATTCATGCATTCATTTATTCACTTATTTTCTCCCCAAACTTTTTATTCTGAAAAATGTCAATCCTATGAAAAAGTTAAAAGAACAGTGGACACCTATGTACCCTTCACCTGGCTTCACCAATTGTTAACATTTTGCCACATTTGCTTGATCTATTGCCCTCTCTATTCTTTCCCCCCCCTCAAACATTTAAAATAAGTTGCTTTAAGGCTGGGTACAGTGGCTCATGCCTGAAATCCTAGCACTTTGGGAGGCTGAAGTGGTTGGATCGCCTGAGCTCAGGAGTTCAAGACCAGACTGAGCAAGAGCAAGACCCCTTCTCCAAAAAAATAGCTTGATGTCATGGTGGGCACCTGTAGTCCCAGCCACTTGGGAGGCTGAGGTAAGAGGACCACTTGAGGTTCGGCGCCTGTGGCTCAACGGGCTAAAGCGCCAGCCACGTACACTTGAGCTGGCAGGTTCGAATCCAGCCCGGGCCCACCAAATGACAATGACGGCTGCAACAAAAAAATGGCCGGGTGTTGTGGCGGGGTGCCTGTAGTCCCAGCTACTTGGGAGGCGGAGGCAAGAGACTCACTTGAGCCCAGGAATTGGAAGTTGCTGTGAGCTGTGATGCCACAGCACTCTATCCAGGGTGACAGCTTGAGGCTCTGTCTCAAAAAAAAAAAAAAAAAAAAAGAGGACCACTTGAGCCCAAGAGTTTAAGGATGCTGTGAGCTATGACACCATGGCATTCTACTCAGGGTGACAAAGTGAGACTATCTCAAAAATAAATATATTAATTAATTAATTAATTAACTTTAATGCTTATCCTTGGAGGCAACAAAAAAAAAGGTTGCAAATATTATAACACTTCACCCCTAAATGGTTAACATTGTCTCCTAAAAACATCACCACAAAAGCATTATCACACTCAAAAATTTAACATTCTTACTGTAATATTTTACTGTGTAGTCCTTGAATTTCCTGAATTGCCAGAAAGAAAAAGCCAAGTTTTTATTTATTTATTTATTTATTTTGAGACAGAGTCTCACTATGTTGCCCTTGGTAGAGTGCCATAGTATCATAGCTCACAGCAACCTCCGACTGCTGGGCTCAAGTGATTCTCTGGTCTCAGCCTCCCAAGTAGCTGGGACTACAGGCACCCGCCACAATGCCTGGCTATTTTTAGAGATGGGGGTCTTGCTCTTGCTCAAACTCCTAAGCTCAAGCAATCCACCCATCTGGCCTCCCAAAGTGCTAGGATTACAGGTGTGAGCCACCACACCCAGCCTAGAAGTCAAGTTTTTAAAATCTAGTATCCAACCTAGGATCCTGCATTACATTTTGTTGTCTATCTCTTCCGTCTTTTTTTTCAAATCTAGGACTCTCCCCCTATCTCTTCTTTGTTTGCTTGACACATGAACTTTTATTTACCTCATAATTAGATTCAAGTGAAACAATTTTGGCAAGAACACAACCTAGTTGGCTATGTGTACTTTCCATTGAATCACATTGGGAGGCAAATAAAGTTAGTTAGGCTCATTGGTGAGGCCAGCTGTACTAGCTGACCTCTCTATTGAAAAGCCTATTTCTTTCTTTATTTATTTAGAGACAGTCTCACTTGTCACCCTCAGTAGAGTGCTGTAGCGTCTTAGCTCACAGCAACCTCAAACACTTGGGTTCAAGAGATCCTCTTCCCTCACAGCCTCACAGGTAGCGGGTACTACAGGTGCCCACCACAATGCCCTGCTATTTTTTAGGGACGGGGTCTTGCTCTCGCTCCGGCTGGTCTCAGTGAGCTCAAGCAATCCACCCACCTTGGCCTCCCAAGTGCAGTGATTCCAGGTGTGAGCCACAGCACCCAGCCTGAAAAGTCCATTTAGTAACAGAGAGATGGGTTGAGACTGTGTGACTAACTGTTCCTTCACAACTTTTACCAAGTGGCTTTAGCATCCATAGATTACTTTTACTTGAATCAGTTATAACTGTGGAGGGTTCAAGATGGTGATCTTCTACTTCTGCATTTTTTCTACACTTACTAGCTGGCATTCTTCTATACAGCAGTGCTTTGACTTACCTTCTTTTTTTTTTTTTTTTTTTTTTTGAGACAGATCCTCAAACCGTCACCCTGGATAGAGTGCTGTGGCATCACAGCTCACAGCAACCTCCAATTCCTGGGCTCAAGCAAGTCTCATGCCTCCGCCTCCCAAGTAGCCGGGACTTCAGGCGCCCGCCACAACACCGGGCCATTTTTTGGTTGCAGCCGTCACTGTTGTCTGGTGGGCCCGGGCTGGATTCGAACCCGCCAGCTCAGGTGTACGTGGCTGGCGCCTTAGCTGGTTGAGCCACAGGCGCTGAGCCTTGACTTATCTTCTTTTTTGACTATTAGTATGGACTCAAAAAGATTTTTTAAAATATATTAATCCATTACAGTCATTATTCTATTTGATGCTCAGTTCTTCCTAAATATGGCCAATAATTGATTCTTGTATTTGTTTATTCACTAATTCATTATTTATTGATTCATTTACTCACTTTTATTTATTTATTTATTTATTTTCTGGTGGCAGGTGGGAAGAGTCTTAATCTGCTGTCCTGGGTAGAGTGCCCTGGCACCACAGCTGACAGCAACCACAAACTCCTAGGCTCAAATGATCCTCTTGCCTCAGCTTCCTCAGTGGATGAGACTACAGGTGCCCACCATGACAGCCAGCTAGTTTTTCTAGTTTCAGAAAACAGGAGGTCTCACTCTTGCTCAGGCTGGTCTGGAACTCCTGAGCTCAGGCAGTCCAATCTCCAATCTCAGCCTCCAATCTCAGCCTCTCAGAGTACTAGAATTACAGGCGTGGGCTTGGCGCATTCACTCACTTTTAAAATTCATTCACCTTCTTTGTCATTCAGTTATTGTAGGAATTTTTTTTTTTTTTTGAGACAGAGTCTCACTATGTCACCTTGGGTAAAGTACTGTCGCATCGCAGCTCAGAGCAAACTCAAGGTCTTGATCTTAAACAATTCTCTGAAGCAATTCTCTTGCCTCAGCCTCACAAGTAGCTGGGACTACAGGCGCCTGCCACAATGCCTGGCTATTTTTTTTTTTTTTTTTTTGAGACAGAGTCTGAAGCTGTCACCCTGGGTAGAGTGCCATGGCATCACAGCCACTCCTGCCATGATTCTTCTGCCTCTGCTTCCCAAGGTCCCCACCACAACGCCTGGCTATTTTTTGTTGCAGCCATCTGTTGTTTGGCAGATTCGGGCTGGATTCGAACCCACCAGCTCAGGTGTATGTGGCTGGCGCTTTAGCTGCTTGAGCCACAGGCGCTGAACCAATGCCTGGCTATTTTTTGGTGACAGTTGTCATCGCTGCTTGGCAGGCCTGGGCTGGGTTCAAACCCGCCAGCTCCACTGTATGTGGCTGGTGCCCTAGCTGCTGAGCTACAGGTGCCAAGCCAGTCATTGTAGGTTTTTTTGTTGTCATTGAGTTCACACCGATTTACTGACATCTTGTTTTAGTAGGTCCTGTCCCTGGCACTGAAAGCACAGACCGGAGAAATGAACCAGACCCATTCTCATGGAGAAGATAGCCATGTGCATAAATAAGCTCAATTTGAGACAAAGGAAGATTTATGTTGAGGGTGTCTAAAGAGGAAGCCTCTCCCTCTATCTTGGATGGTCAGGGAAGGCTTCCCAGGGAAAGGAGAATCTGGGCTCCACCTGGAAGGGTGTGGACTTCACAGAAGATGCAGGGCATTCTGGGCAGAAAAGGGATATGTACCAAAGTAGGGAGGCATGCTTGGAGAATAGCAAGATGTCTTCTATGGTTGTGACAAAGGGAGAATTTCATGAGAGTTGGTGAGAGAGGGTAGCTGGGTCTGGTCATGGAGCTCATGAGGGTCTTGCTGAGAAGTTTGGTTTTCACCAGCAGGCCAGGGTGCTCCAGGTGGCCCCCCAAGCAGTTTCCCAGTGAAAAATTCTTCATGAGTGCAACTGTGTGACAGTTTTACGGATGACACTAAAGGATTCATACCGGAGCCTGTGGATGTCGGTCCAGGCTTTCTCATGGTTCTTTTTTTTTTTGAGACAGAGTTTCACTATGTCACCCTTGGTAGACTGCTGTGGCGTCACAGCTCACAGCAAACTCAAACTCTTGGGCTTAAGCGATTCTCTTGTCTCAGCCTCCCAAGTAGCTGGGACTGCAGGTGCCCACCACAATGCTCGGCTATTTTTTTCTTTTTTTGATGTTGCAGTTATCATTGTTGTTTAGCTGGCCTGGGCTGGGTTCGAACCTGCCAGCCTCAGTGTATGTGGCCAGTGCCCTATCCACTGAGCTATGAGCGCCACCCTTTCTCATGGTTCTTAAAAGGAATTCTTGTTCACAGACTGGCTTTAAGCTGTTAGCTTAAAAGAACTGTGTAAGCCCACTGTGAGTCTTAGTGCCAGGGACACTTCCAGCCTGCTTCTGAGGTGCTGTTGGTATCACTCCACAATGGCAAGCAAAGGCTGAGCCCTCCCAGGCTGTCCATTCAGTGGTGACAACTAATTAAATGAAAAGTATTTTTGCTAAAAATCTTGAGTTGTATGATAGACATCTGGACTGAAGGTAGTCCCCCATGGTCTGTACTCTCATAAGGCTCTCTGTCCTCTCCCTCTGAGACCAGCCACTCTGGCCTTCTCTCAGTTTCCCAAATGCCACCACACTCTCCAGCCTTGGGGAACACTCATTTCCATACCTCCTGCCTTTCACATGTTGATTTCCATCATCCTTCAGAGCTCAGCTTGAATACTTCTCAAAGAGGCTTTCCCCAACCCCAGACTAGGTCATAACATCCTGTGATGCTCCGCATACAGAGTGTTCAAATGTTACTATAGCAGTGTCCACAATGTTCAAGTGTCGGTATTACAGTGTTCATCTCACCGCCAGAACATAACGCCCTTGAAGACAGGGACTGATCTTGTCACTGACATACTACCCTTAGCTTCTTTTTTTTTTGAGAGACATAGTGTCACTATGTTGCCCTCGCTAGAGTGCTGTGGTGTCACAGCTGACAGCAACCTCCAACTCTTGGGCTCCAATTCTCTTGCCTCAGCCTCCCAAGTAGCTGGGACGACAGGCGCCCGCCACAATGGCCAGCTATTTTTTGGTTGTAGTTGTCATTGCTGTTTGGCAGGTCTGGGCTGAGTTTGAACCCGTGAGCTCCAGTGTATGTGGCTGGCACTCTAACCACTGAGTTATAGATGCAGAGCCCCCTTAGCACCTTTGACACCACTATGCACTCAGTAAATATTGGTTGACAGAAAGAATAAAACTCGAAGCTCAAAAGTAGCAAATGTCTATAAAGGACAGGATCCCCCAAAGGGCTTCGTAGGAGCAGATTACCTTTGGCTGGCTCCTAGAAGGTGAGGAGGAACATCTGGGCAGAGCTCAGGTTCCTCTCCCATCCTTCATTTCCTGTTCTTTACTCGGCCTGGCATGCCAGTTTCAACGAGACATTCCAATTTCTGTTCTGGACCATGTTTGGCATGGAGGAGCACAGCGTGGTAGACATGCCTCAGTTTCTGGTGCCCGAGTTCGTGGGCCGGGCCCTCTATGGCATCTTCACCATCGTGATGGTCATTGTGCTGCTCAACATGCTCATTGCCATGATCACCAACTCCTTCCAGAAGATTGAGGTACATGAATAGAGGCCAGCTTAGCACAGGGAGAAGAAGGGAGAAAGAGATGAAGAAGAAGAGGGTGCAAGGAGCCAGGACACTTGGGTTCTTGCTCTGCCTCCACTATTGGACAAGTTCTCCCCTGCAAATTGGGGGTCTTAGTGATGCTATTAGTATCTCCAGACACCAAGTCTAGTGCTCTGTTCACTTTAGGGAGAGGGGGAGGAGTGCACTCTAAAAAAGTGGGTGGGTGGAGGAAAGGGAAAGGAAGGGCAGTGGACAGGTTAGGGTGGAGGGCAGCCTGGGCAGGAATTGGATGTCAGAAGGATAAAAGGTAACAAGGGGAAGAGAGGAGCTAAGGAGGCAGATGGGGAGACCTGGGCGATAGACAACGATGAAGATAAGTAGGGGGAGAAGAAAGAGGCTGGCATGCTGGAAAGCAAGAGATGTGAGGACTGGAGAAGGGAGTTGAGTGAGCAGGAGGGCCAGGAGCCAAAACAGTTCTTACACAGCCCCTACATCCTGGCCCCCAGGATGACGCTGATGTGGAGTGGAAGTTCGCTCGCTCCAAGCTCTACTTGTCCTACTTCCGAGAGGGCCTGACCCTTCCTGTGCCCTTCAACATCCTGCCCTCTCCCAAGGCTGTCTTCTACCTTCTCAGGTGATGACCTCAGAGCTCCTACTTCCAACCCCCCAAGCACTCACCCAGAGCCACCACCCAACTCCTGTCCCATTTCCTTAGGCCCAGTCCTCTAACTCATCTCTTTCATCAAAATCTCTCAGGAGAATTTTCCGGTTAATTTGCTGTTGCTGCTCCTGCTGCAAAACAAAGAAGCCCGACTATCCGCCCATCCCCACCTTTGTGAGTACTTCACCTGCTTGTCATTGTCTCCTTCACGCACTGTCTCTACCCTACATTTGTCTGCATGGCCCTGGCTTTTCTGTCCTTCCACGTGTAATCCCCGGAGAGCCTGTTCCCAACTACCGCTCTCTCATATGGCTTCTCTTTCCCTCTTTCTGGCTGTGTCCATTTCCTAAATTTCCAACCCTGTGTCCCACAGCTTAAACAGAAGTCCTTGTCACACTCTTCTCAAGTGGCAAATGCCCTTTAAATTCTAGACCAACCTATTTGCCCCAAAGTGGACCCAGACATAGTTGAATGTTTTTCAGAAAGAAACTTGTTAAAAAGCCAAGGGTGAAGCCCCACGAACTAGGAAATTAGGAGGTTGACAGCATTCCTGAGAGAGGAAGCCAGGCACCCAGGAACTCACTTATCGCTCAATATCTGCTCCTGACCCAGTCTGGCTTGGCAGGAGAGGCCTCTCCTTTTTTTCTTTCTTTCTTTTTTTTTTTGTAGAGACAGAGTCTCACTTTATCGCCCTGGGTTGAGTGCCGTGGCGTCACACTGCTCACAGCAACCTCCAGCTCTTGGGCTTAAGCGATTCTCTTGCCTCAGCCTCCCGAGTAGCTGGGACTACAGGCG
>CAUYON010151435.1:0-11562 GCA_963573935.1 Arctocebus calabarensis | reverse complement strand
CCTCCAGACCTCAGGGTGAGAGTGGAGGGGAGTGCCGGGAGTTCAAACTTACAGGTAGAGAATACAGTTTTATACAGTTTTATGCCTGGCAGGAGAGTGCCATGGCACCCTAGTAGGGGAAGGAGGTCCAGTTTTTAGAGGTTCTCTTCCATGGGGTAGAGTGGGAGGACATCTGAACCCTGCTCGCTTGTTTGTATGGAGGTATGGAGTATACAGCAAGCCGTTCTCATGGGGTAGGGGACTTCTGTCCACTTGATGATGTGTTCTGTACCTTTTGTTTGTATCCTTGGGATCACAGGTCGCCTCAGTAGGGTTGATGTCTGTTCTTCGTCCTTCTCTTTTGGCTCAGATCCAAACCATCAGCTTTCCTGCTCAATTTCTGTCCTTTAACTCTCCTCTGGATGGGAACCTCTGTGGAAAGCTGGCTACAGACCGCCATCTTGGCTCCTCCCTCCTTCTCTGCCTGTTTTTAAAAGCAAAGGGGAGGGTGGTGCCTGTGGCTCAAAGGAGTAGGGCAGGCCCCACATACCAGAGGTGGCAGGTTCAAACCCAGTCTTAACAGTTGGCAATAGAGGGCCTGTAAACTTCTCTTCATGGTATCATCTGGTCCTGCTGATCTTCCAGTTTATTCATGGTTCTGTCTCGGGAGAAGCGCTCCAGCTCTCTCAGACAGCTATGGAGAAAGCCCCACCACTCCAGAATTTTTATAGTGTCATGTCCTAAGTCCTTAATCACTCACACTTTCATGTGAGAGATGAATCACAACTATAGCCCAGGATGAAGGAGGGAATGGGAGGGGAATGGAAAGTGAGTGGGGTGGTTTGATGGAGGGAGGGTTAATGGTGGGAGCACACCTATGGAGCATATTGCAAGGGTACAAGTCAAATCTATCAAGTATTGAACACAAATGTCTTAACACTGTGATTAAGTAAATGTGGTGAAAGCTATGTTAATTAGTAGGATGTAAGCATTCCAATTTTGTCCAAATAATCAACACACTGAATCCCACAAAGGCACAAATGTATTCATGATCTATGTATATATAAATTAATAAGAAAAAAAGAAATAGGGTCTTGCTATATATCCCAGGCTGGTCCCAAACTACTGGGCTCAAATGGTCCTCCTGTGTCAGCTTCCAAAGTCCGGGATCACTGACATGAGTTACAGAACTTGGCCCCTCAATTTTCTGTTTGTCTTCATTAGAAGCTCCCCTTATTATTGTTATTTCCTTCTATACATCTTCATTTGGAATTCTTGATATGATAGCTGAGGTAATTAAACTTTAGATTTTTTTCTTTTGTAATTTAATCATTCATGGTTCTTGTTTTCCAGTTTTACACATTAATGTGTAATGGTTATATTATCAGTCCCTTGAAAACATTCACTTTTTTTATTAAGTCATGGCTGTGCACATTAATGCATTTATGTGGTCCAATAGCCTAAACATTCACTTTTATTGTGATATTCTCATTTAACTCATTGATTATTGAGAAATCTATTGCTTCATTTTCAAAATATAGATCTGAGTATTAAATACCTCCAATGTAGAATCAGATGAATCCCAAAAGTTCCCTGGACTTCTCTTGGTGGTCTCTGTTAGGGGTCTAGACTGGAGTTCACTAGTTCATGTCCACTGGGGAAGCTCCTGGGCCTTCTCAGTCTCTGCGCAGTGTGTGGGGTCTGGGTCCCTCCTGAGCTAGTGGATGTCCAGAGCAGCATACATGCTGGGCTCCTTGAGAGCATCTTTGGGACAAAAGAGGTTTAAGTGTTTCCCATCAGAGGGTCAAGCTGTGCATCTGGGCATGGATCACATCCTGGGGGTCTTCAGATGCAGCAGCCTACAGTGGGGAGAGAATGAGAGGGAAGGGGCATGGTTGAGGAGGGAGGAGTCCTGGGGGCCCGGGGAGGAAGGACCCACCTGACTATCCACCTGCCTGTTCCCTTCCACCTGTCTGTCCTGCATGTCCAGGAATTCCCTGGACAGTGGGGAAGGAGGGGAAGTCACTGCCCATCCCAATCTGGAGTGGTTCACCTGGACATAGGTTACTTCTTGGGGGTCTTTGTCCAGTGGGTTCTGTTGGGGAGAGAGTGATAGGGTTTCCTTGTTGCCACTTGACCTCCCTTAATTAAGTTTCCACACTGTTCCCAGAATGACTGATTATGTCACTTTCCTGATGGAATCTCCAGGGACTTCCCAAGGCTTTGAGGGTCTGGCTGCTTCCTTCCTGTAGTTCTGACCTCTTGTCCCCACACTCTGACCTTGCTCTTTTGGCTCCAGCTATGGTCCATCTTCTTGCCAAAGCTGCTGACTCAGGACCTTGCCCTTGCTATTTCCTCTGCTGCAGGTGCTTGTGCCCTGGGTATCCCTGTGGTTCTCTCTTTTCAGGCTCCTTCTCAGAGGACACCCGATCAGACAGCCTTCCCCTCCTAACCCAGATGGACTCCGCTCCCCATGCACTCTGCCCTTGTTTTCATTTCCCTAATGGTGCTTTGTACTCCGGACACCAGGCATGTACTTGCTTGTTGTCTCCTGCCCTGGTGAGCACAGGGAGGGTGGGGCAGCCATGCTCTCTGCTGTGTCTGAGGTGCCCCCAGCCCGATCATGACTGAGCTCCCGGGGAACACTGCTGGGTGAAGGAATAAAGGAGAGCAGGGGACTCGGATGCTTCAGTGGTTCATGCAGCCTCTGGGCCCTAGGTGAGCTCTGACCTCAGACATCGGACTGGATGGAGGTGAAAAGGAGGAGCTCACAGGTGACAGAAAACCAGAGGATATGAGGTCACACACAGCAGGCAGGGGAAGGGATCCTCTGTGGGACAATGCTGAGGGTGGAGGGAAGTGAGGACAGGGGAGTGTCCTCTGGATTAAATGTGGCAACAGGAGGCCTTTGGCGCCTTTGACAGGGACCAGGGTCTCATCTGACTGTCCAGCTCCACCCTATCTTCAGGCTGAGTGTCCTTCATGGTAGCATCTGCTGTAGCAGAATGAGGGTTTTCCTTCTGGCAGGATATCTTGGGACCTCTCAGTCCCACCATGGGATCCAGGGAGCAACTGTGATGTCCCTAAGGCTTCAGACTATCGTCTCCTGAGCGCAGAGCCTCTCCAACCTGCTCCTCCCCCACTGCTACTGAAACTTTGGGTCCCCATCTCCCTCCAGGGCTCCCTTCCTCTTGTGGAGGTTTTCTTACTGGACTTCTGCAGCTGGGCTGGACCTGGGGGAAGACACAGAGGGTGAGGGGCAGTGAGGGGGCTGCAGGTGGGTGCAGTCTGGGGTCTTTGGGGAGAATTACCTCTGCTGCAGACCTCTGTCTTTGGGCCCCAGCTCCACAGGCCCCATAGGTCACAGGGGATCAGTCTCTCTCTGGGCTGGGAGGGGATGGACAGAGTCTCAGCCTCACAAGTTTAGAAGTCCCTGCCCTACCCCAAAGGGGCAGGGGGTACCTGGGGACGCCCCTGCATGGACGCTGCACACACTGCTGGACCCTGATCAGCTCAGCAGGTGCTTAACCTGGGCATGTGAGCCTCTGTCCTTGTGTTCCAGAGGGTCCTGAGTGGCAATGCTGGAGCAGCTTTTTTTTTTTTTTTAACTTTTTTTTGTTATTGTTGTTTATTATTATTATTATTTGCAGTTTTTGGCCGGGGCTGGGTTTGAACCTGCCACCTCCTGCATATGGGGCCGGTGCCCTACTCCTTGAGCCACAGGCACTGCCCTATTATTATTACTATTTTTAACTTTGTACATTGATGCATTTATTGGGGTTCAGGGTACTGCTTCAATATACAATGTGAAATGCTTACATTGAACTAAGTAACACATCCATTGTAATTATACTCATTTCTTAATAGCTTTGAAATGTACCATTGCATCATGCACATTAGGTGAGGTCCCCCCAAATACCCTCCCTCCCCCCATATACCCCGTACCCTCCCCTCTCTTTCCTTTTCCCTTCTACTTTCTGGACTATAGTTATATTTTGCCATTCCTGTGAGTGTGTAAGTGGTTATATATTGATTTCATAGTAGTATTGAGTACATGGGACACTTTTTTTTTTTTTTTGAGACAGAGCCTCAAGCTGTCACTCAGGGTAGAGTGCTCTGGCATCACAGCTCACAGCAACCTCCAACTCCAGGGCTCAAGCGATTCTCCTGCCTCCACCTCCCAAATAGCTGGGACTACAGGCACCCACTACAACGTCCTGCTATTTTTTGGTTGCAGCCGTCATTGGTCTTTGCTGGGCCTGGGCTGGATTTGAACCTGCCAGCTCAGGTGTACGTGGCTGGTGCCTTAGCCATTTGAGCCACAGGCGCCAAGTCACATGGGATGCTTTTTGCCCCATTCTTGAGATACTTTACTAAGAAGAATATGTTCCAGCTTTGTACACTGACCTTCCACATGTGTTTGTCTCCCTATGGCTAGTGCCTGAACCCACCTCAGGTCCCTGTTCCCTACTCACCCAGGATCCTGTGTTTGCTCTGACCCCAGTGTCGGAGAAAGGGGAAGAGGGTGAGGAGGAGCAGCAGGATGAAGACCACTGACACTCTGATCAGAACCTCCAGGGACCTGCCCAGGCCTTGGGCCCGAGTGACTTCAGGAGTGAGGAATGACATTAACACAGCAGCTACTGTGTTCGGGGCTTTATATCATGATTTCAGCCCTCATCTGTCATGCAACATGGGACTCCCTTCATCTCACAGAGGAGGAAATTGAGGCCCAGAGAGGTGACTCACCTGTCCCAGTGCACCCAGCCAGGAGGTGGTAGACCTGGGAGGTGACTCCAGAGCTGACCCTGAGATGAAGGGACAGAGCCTGTACACCCTGCACTGTGGTCCTGCTCTCCATCTTGCATAGGGTCACTGTCATGGTAGAGGGTGGGACAGGTCACTGCAGGACTTGGTCTGGAGGCTTGTCTGGGGCCTCCTCTCCCCTCTCCTGGGAGGTCACAGCAGGAGCCAGACTTTATGCTCTGGGTCGGGATGGGGTGAGGGGATCACGCCTAGAGAAACTTAGGCCACACTGGGGAAGGGCTTACCCCAGAAGAGCCTGAACCAATGGCACAACTCAGTCCTGCCTTCCCTGGCCCCCCCTACCTCCCAGCTCAGAGTCCCTTACTGGCCACTCTGCGGCTTGACCCTCTGGGGTGAGGTGTGATCCTCAGGTCTTCTGGGTCAGGACAGGGAGCGAGGGGCTGGGGTGCTCTGCTCTCCACTGCAGCTGGCTTCTCCCTCAGGCTAGGCTCTACCTCCCTCTGGCCTGGACCCACACCCCTCACCAGACAGCTTCAGCCCCTGGGAGTCTGGGGTTCCCCCGTATTTCTGCCCAGCCCCCTGGACATAGCCCACCCTTGAGCATTTGAGGGGAGGGGAGATCTCGAGAGACTCAGAACTTCCCTGGGAGAGGCCTTGCTCCCTCTGAGACAAGATATTGTAGTGACCAAGGAAGTACTGAGGTTGGTCCTGTGGGTGGGTGGGGGGGCTGGGTTGCATAGAGGGTCCTAGAAATAAGGGCAGAAGGACGGTGAGGCTCCAGGGTTTCCCTGAGGGATGTGGAGGAGGAGGGCTGTACATTTTCTGAGCTGAGGCACCCCTGGGACTCACCAGCTGTTGAGGTTGGCTCTGTGGGTGGGGGGGCTGGGGTGCACAGAGGGTACTGAGAATGAGCACAGGGAGAGGGGGAGGGTGCTTCTACCTATGGAGCTGGCACCCTCACCCAATCTCTCCTTTTACTGTCCTCCTCAAGACCCTCACTCCACCCACCTGTTGTCTTCAGGATGCAGGTGATGAGGGAGAGGGTGGGGCACCTGAGAGGCCCCTCTTGGCCTCTGCCTCTCTGAGGGGTGAGCCCCGAGGATTTCACTTTTTCAGATCCCCTCACCCATCCCAGCCCAGAGCACTCCGGAGACAGAGCAAATCTGTCATAGCCAATCACAGAGACACTGGAATGTAAGGTTCTGTCCAGGTGCCAGGACAGGGCCCTGCAGGGTCAAGAGGGAGGGCTTCCTAGACACACCTAGGGGGAAGGACAAGCTGTGAGCTGCAGGGATTGGTTCCTGCCAACTCCTCAGTGTCCTGTCCTGGCCCGGCAGGTCTTACTGTCTCTCACGCTCAGGATCTCTGGACCTGGGAGCCCCTGTTCCCTCACTTCATCCTCCCACCTTTAGCTCCCTTGGAAGTAAGTTTCACAGTGACATTTTGGGGGTCATAAAATGAACAGGGTAGGATGAAACCTCCTTACTGGAGATCAGGAACTCCAGGATGTTACTGGGTTCCGGCCACACCTGAGGAGTGTTTCTGTGATAGCCGATAGACCCCTGGCCAGGGGTCATAGGGCCCACAGAGGAAAGGGCCTGGAACTGCAGATAGAAGGGACTGTCCAGGAAAGCTTTTGATGTCCTTCCTTAGTCAGAATGAACTTATCAAATTTCTGCCATGAGCCACATTGGTGGGACACATTCCCCCCTGAGGTCACCACAGGGCTTGACAGGGCTGAGAGGGTGGGTTTGCCATAAACTCCTAGGAGAGAAGGAGGCAGACATGCTAAATGGGGCTCACACCTCCCACATCACCCCAGGTGGGGCTATGAGAGGGAGCCTCTACTGAGAGCAGACCCCTTCGTGAGGGTAGAGCCTAGGGCTGGGATCCCCAAGGGTCCTCTCACCTGTCACCACTACTTCTAGTGTGTCACTGGGCTCTGACCAGTTAGCAGAGCTATAGTAGCGACAGTGATATTGCCCTGCATGTTGTTCTGTCATGGATGAGATGCTGAACTTGGCCTTGTTCCCAGGTTCCAGTGGTTTCTGTCTGTACCAGAAGCTTAGCTGTATATACATATCATACTCCTGGGCATCTAGGATCACCACATGGTCATATGGTGATGACCCCCCCAGGTGATCACAGAGTCTGGCTCAGCCCAGAAATTGGTTTGGGGAGGTTCCCTGGAAGGAAATCAGAGGCTAGGTTCCAAGGCATCCCTCCGTCGGATCCCAACTGTCAGTCCAGGAACCTCCTGATGTCCCCCACAGTCAGCCCAGAGATGATGTTCCCCATCCTGAGCTTCCCTGATGTGTCCCCTTATTCCCAGTGTGGGGGAGGGAGCTGGGACCTCTGGGGACACTCTTACCTGCCTGCACACAGTTCCTGGGATCCAGACTCAGCCCTGGAAGAGATTTCCCTGTGGAAAATTTGTTTCCTGAAAGCTGAGCACGTTCCCGCTTCCCCAGGAGCCTCCTGAGCCCCCAGGATCTCCTGATAGAGCAGGGTCTGGCTGTGGGGTGTGGTTCTCTCTCAGATCAGGGCCTCCTCTGCCCCTCCTCACATCTCGCCGAGGCAGAGCAGGGCCGTGAGGGTGCGGGTCATGGTTGTGCAGTTGGAGGAGACCATGGTGTCCACAGGACAGACAGATACAGAACACACATAGACTGGCTCTTTTTCATCATGGGTGGTCACGTCAGCTGCTCTACAGGAAGGAAAAGTTTCTAAGAGCCTGGCTCTGGTTCCCCCAGGGCTTCGATGTGCACCAGGCTTTCTGAAGATATTTCAGACAGAAATGGGTTCTCCTCAGATCTTTGGCTGCTGTCTTTCTGGTCTTAACTCCTTCCCGCACAAGCACCAACTCATGTTCATGGAGTTGTGCCAAGTGCCTGACCATGGAAATACATTTCTGACCAAATAGAGTGAAACCCTGAATTTGCAGAGTTCAGATTATCATAAGCAGATCTCCAATGTGGCGGCTTCCTACTGCTGGGCTAAGAAATTACTACAAACTTCGAGGCTTAAGTCAACACAGATTATTATTTTGCAATTCTGGGTGTCAGAGTCTGAAGTGCATCCCCCTGGGCTGCATCACATTGTCTTCACCCTCAGTCCGTTTCTCAGTGATAAAACTCATGGGAAGCAAAGCAGCTATTTCCTAACACATCATGTCGGTCTCAGATAAGGGGCCTGGCTTCTCCTTTTCAGAAAACCATTTCTGCTGTCATAGGCCGGAGGTCTGTGTTGCAAACATTTCCCAAATGTGCCATGGAGGAATAGCGCCCGGTGCTGGCTTTAAGGTGGAGGGTCAGAGCTTGATGGTCTCTGTCTAAGGTGCTGCCTCTGGCCTCACTAGGGGTCTGTATTTATGTCCCTGTCCTCCGAGGTCATAGAATCCTGTTTGGATTAATCCTGTTAAAATGGAAGTATCGACTTCCGGAGCAAGATGGTGGCCGAGTAACAGCTTCCTTGCAACTGGGCCTGGTGAGTCTGGGGAAAGAAGACTCCAGGCATCTCTGGCTGGTGAGATCTGCCCAGAAACATCCCTTTGGGGACACAGGGAGTCAGCATAAGACTTCTGGACCCCATGAGGAAGACAAAAGCAGTGGAGAACTGGCGTGTGTTAGATCTGTCTAATCCTGTCAGCAGCTGTAAGTACAGCAGCAGTGAGATTGCAAACTGGAAAGGCCTTACCTATGAGCTGTTTGGGTTTTTTTGGACTTGGCACTCAGTTGAACTACCCTGGGAGAACTTGGGCAAGAGTGCAGAGGACTTTAAGTGTTGTCTAGGGCTCCAAACTGAGCCTCTGAGCAGAAGGAGCTAATAGTGTTTGTCTGTGGGCTTTGTGGAGCCATTGTGGGAGAACTGCCCTGGGAAGCTCCACCCTTAGGGTTGCAGAGCAAGGATCTGGCAGGAGCAAGTAATCTAGTGACTGAGCAGCCTAAAGGTGGGAACTGAGATGCCTTACAGCCTTTGCCCTCAGGGGCATTGAGTGAGACCGGTTTGGCACATTGGATAAGTGGATCACTTAAGGAGTGATCCCAGCGACAAGTACTTTCCTGGGAAAGCTTCTGCTTAGCCCAGGTTAGCAATTTAAAGTGTCTTTTACATGGGCTGAGGAGAGATTTAGGCTCGTCACCCTGCGGGGTTTGAGAAATCATTAGAGCTGCCTCTAGTCTCCATCTCGTACAGCAGTTTCAGCATTGTGATTAACAGATCATACCCCAGAATATCACCTGTTGCCCAGGCAATATTCAGCAAGATATATATACCACTTTGTTTTTGGTTTTGTGTTGTTTTTTGTTTTTTTGTTTTTAATTTCAGCATTTTCCCTATAGATTTTTCTTTTTGTTTTTTCTTTCTTTTATTTATTCATTTTTCTAGTTTAAATATAATTTTCCATTGTTGCCTTTTTCAACAATTAGAACGTCATTTTTTTTTTTTTAGGCAGAGTCTCAAGCTGTCACACTGGATAGAGTGTTATGGCATCACAGCTCACAGCAACCTCCAATTCCTGGGCTCAAGCGAGTCTCTTGCCTCCACCTCCCAAGTAGCTGGGACTACCAGCGCCCACCACAACACCCAGACATTTTTTGGTTGTAGCCGTCATTGTTGTTTGGTGGGCCTGGGCTGGATTCGAACCTGCCAGCTCAGGTGTACGTGGCTGGCACCTTAGCCCATTGAGCCATAGGCTCCAAGCCAGACGTCATTTTTGCTAGTGTTTCTACCCCTATTATTTGGGTTCCCCCCCAATTTTATCCTGCAAAGTTTTCAGTTTGCTTGTTTTGGTTTGATTTATAGCATTTTTGACTTTCCTCTCTACTTGGTGGAGGTGGAGTACTGTGTCCAAACAGGCTGGCAAAGAGCTGTTGACCTCAAGGGAACCACCCAACCCAGCACTCTCAGAGGTTGGGGGTTCTTAAGGTTGGGTTAAAATATCCTACTATACACCTATATTGCTCCTATGCCTCTCTGCTTTTTGTCAATATTCGCTTCTACCCACCCCCTCTCCTTTCTCTTTTTTCATTTTTTTTCCTCTTTCTTTTTTTCCTTCTTGCTCTTCACTCTTCTCATCCTCCTGGTCCTGTACCAAAAGGACTCATTGAAACCCTAGATGGAGGCACAGCAAAAAGAGCAGGAGGAAGTGAAAGGAAAATTAGGACAAGGAAATAGATAAAAGAAAGTCACTCATGAGGAAGAATCAGCAGAAAACTCCTGGCATCATGAAAAAACAGTCCATAGCAACCCCCACAAGGGACTGTGAGGTAGCTACTGCAGAGGATTCCACCTATAACGAAATGTTAGAAATGACAGAAAGAGAATTTAGAAATAGATGATGAAAACAATGAAGGAAACTGCTGATAAAGTGGAAAATAACCAAAAGGAAATCCAAAAGCAGAATCAAATAAGAGATGAATGATATGAAGAATATAGAAAGGATATAGCAGAGCTGAAGGAAGTAGTCAATTAGTGAGCTTAAAGATGCAATAGAAAGTATCAACAACAGATTAGACCATGCAGAAGAGAGAATCTCAGAGGTAGAGGACAAAGCTCTTGAGATAACTCAGATAGTTAAAGAGGAAGAAAAGAAGAGAGAGAAAGCAGAATGTTTACTGACAGAATTATGGGACTCTATGAAGCATTCAAACATATGAGTTATAGGTATCCCAGAAGGGGAAGAAGAATGCCCCAGGGGAATGGAAGCAATACTAGAAAATTTATGAATGAAAATTTCCCAAATAGCTCCAAAGATTCTGACACACTCCTTTCAGAGGGATGTTGGACCCCAGGTTGCCTCAACTTTAACCATGCTTCCCCCAAACCCATTGTGATGAACCTGTTCAAAGTCAAGACAAAAGAAAAGATTCTTCAAGCTGCCAGGAATAAGCACCAGTTGACCTACAAGGGCAAATCCATCATGGTGACTGCAGACTTCTCTAATGAAACTTTCCAAGCAAGAAGATAATGGTCACCTACCTTTAATCTACTTAAACAGAACAGTCTCCAGCCCAGAATTCTATACCCTGTGAAGGTAAGCTTTAAAATTGATGGAGTAATCAAATCATTTACTGATATACAAACATTGAGGAAATTTGTCACAACAAGACCAGCTTCACAGGAAATACTTCAATCTGTTCTACATACTGACTATCAAAATGGATCGACAGCAGAGTAAGAACTCAGAAATTAAAGGACAGAGCCTAACTTCCACACTGATACAAAAGATTAAGCAATGGACTCTCACAAAATAAGATGAATAGAACACTAGCACACTTATCAATTATCTCAATAAATGTTAATGGCTTGAATTCCCCACTGAAGAGGCATAGATTGGCTGACAGGATTAAAAAACACAAGCCATCCATTTTCTGAGTGCAGGAAACACACCTAGCTTTAAAAGACAAAATTAAAACTCTGAGTTAAGTGTTGGAAGACAATTTTTCAGGCAAACGGAATTCAGAAGAAAAGAGGAGTTGCAATCTTATTTTCAGATACATGTGGATTTAAAGCAACTAAAGGCAAAAAAGACAAAGATGGTCACGTTATATTGGTCAAAGGAAAAATACAGCAAGAACACGTTTCAATTCTAAATATTTGTGCACCCAATTTAAATGCTCCAAGATTCTTTTTTTTTTTTTTTTTTTGTAGAGACAGAGTCTCACTTTATCACCATGGGTAGAGTGCCGTGGCATCACACTGCTCACAGCAACCTCCAGCTCTTGGGCTTAAGCGATTCTCTTGCCTCAGCCTCCCTAGTAGCTGGGACTACAGGCGCCCGCCACAGCGCCTGGCTATTTTTTTGTTTTGCAGTTC
>CAUYON010151427.1:0-13991 GCA_963573935.1 Arctocebus calabarensis | reverse complement strand
CTGTAGTCCCAGCTACTAGGGAGGCTGAGGCAAGAGAATCGCTTAAGCCCAAGAGCTGGAGGTTGCTGTGAGCAGTGTGACGCCACGGCACTCTACCCAGGGTGATAAAGTGAGACTCTGTCTCTACAAAAAAAGAAAAATTCTGCATTTTTTGCAAATCAAAACTACTCTGAGATATCACCTAACTCCATTAAGACTAGCCCACATGGCAAAATCCCAAAACCAGAGATGTTGGCGTGGATGTGGAGAAAAGGGAACACTCCTACACTGCTGGTGGGAATGCAACACTAATACATTCCTTTTGGAAGGATGTTTGGAGAGTACTTCGAGATCTAAAAATAGACCTTTCATTCGACCCTACAATTCCCTTACTAGGTATATACCCAGAAGACCGAAAATCACACTACAACATATACATTAAGATGTTATTTGTAAAATAGATAAAATTAAATATATGAAGTTTCTAAGAAGGTACATTGTCCATAGTGAATGTACAATGAAGTTTTGTTGGTTCTATTCTATTTTTACTCTCAGTCTTTCCTTCCTTCTACCAACATGTCTATATTTTCACATAAATGTTTGAAGCTTATGAAAGTAGAAAAAGTAATTTTAAGTTGTTTTAAATTTGTGATTTTTGATGTCATTGAATACAATACAACTGTTAGCTGATCACAAAATCCATCTTATCTTCCATTTTGAAATTTTTCATGATTGTACATACTCACTCTTCTCAGTGTAAACATTCCATTTGCAAATTATGTGTTGAATTAAATTAATATTAAGTGCAGCATATGCCAAGTAACCCTTTCACTAAAGTACTGAAAATAACAGCTGCTTTTCTAAAAATTAAAAAAATCTTTTTGTGAGTCACAATATTTGTTGCACATTTGTTTTTCTTACAGTGACTTGGTATTTTTAAATAAAAGGAAAAGAAAACTTTAAAACTTAAAACAAGTAAAGCCAATAAGGGTTTAGGCTTGGCAGTAATCCGTTTCCAAGTCTTGCTTGTAACTAAGCTGTCTGTCTGTATAATTTTGGTACCGTATTGAAAGACAGCCTCATTAAATTGAGCCTTCTCAGTCTTGTTTTGCAAAATCTTTAAAGAACATGGCAAAATCAAAAGCAAAAGAATAACTGGGATACAGAAACTCCATCAAGTAGAAAGATCTAGGTGGAAATAATTTCCAGACTCTATCCATTTAAATAAGAGGGAAGTGAGACTACAGATGAAATTAAGAATTTTTCCCCCAAAGAATTTTAAAGGATAAAAAATATCGCAATTAAGCTTTAAGTCACATAGAAACAAGTATATTTGGGGGCAATTTATTGGTGGTATAACCACAAGTTTTTTTTCATTTATGAAATTCATTCATTCAAAATGGTTCATTTGTAATTTGGAAGAAAATAGAAAAAAGAAGTTTAACAACCAAACTATAGTACTGAATCACAGCAATATATCTGAGGCCAATTGATGAAGCTAATAATGACAATTAATACTAACAAAGGGTACATGGGGAATGAGGATTTTTATTTTAGTGTTTAGAGATGATTTCCTGCTATTATGTTTCCCAGAGTATTCTCAAATTCCTGGCCATGAGAGATCCTCTTTCCTGTCAGCCCCACAAATAGCTGACATTGCAGATAGGGATCTTGATACCAATTTTTCGTTAACTAATCTAGGCAGGCTACTTTCTTACTTTGCTAATATTTGTAGATCAATTGTTATGTTTGTTAGGTAAACATTCTACCTCATTCATTCTACCTTGAAATGTATGGAATTTTATTTAAGAAATATTAACATATATTTTCTACAAGTATTTTGGTAGTTTGGTAGTTGCTAAAGGGAATACTTGTACAGAGATCTTTCAAAGTTTTTAGTAATCTAAAGCAAAAAACTAGAGAGTAATAGTAGGATAGTAGAATACTATAAAATACTGTAAAAACTGTAGAATTTTAACTGCTATGAAAATAATGCTTAAAGAATTCCTGACTGGACATGATGATGTGAGTCCATTTCCATGAAGCCCAATGGTAATCTTTACATACAATGTAAGATGTCAATCAAGGAAAAAAAGAGAGAGAGGGTGGGAGGGAAAGAAAAAGAAAGAAAGAAAGAAAGAAAGAAAGAAAGAAAGAAAGAAAGAAAGAAAGAAAGAAAGAAAGAAAGAAAGAAAGAAAGAAAGAAAGAAAAAGAAAGGAAAGGGAGTGAAGGAAGGAAAGAGAAATAGAAAGCAAAAAGATGAAAGGAAAGAAAAAAAGAAAGAAAGAAAGGAGGGAAGAAGGGAGGAAGGAAGAAAGGAGAAAAAGAAAACAAAAAGATGAAAGGAAAGAAAGAAAGGGAAGGAAAGAGAGAGGAAGGAGGAAGGGAGGAAGGAAAGAAGGAAGGAAAGAAGGAAAGAAAGAAGGAAGGAAGAAAGGAAAGAAAGAAGGAAGGAAGGAGAGAGAGAAAAGAAAGAGAGAGAGATGACAAGCATCACATTTTCTTACTCATTTGCAGGTTCTACAAAAGTTATCTTACTGAGTTAGAAATTAGAATGATAGCTATCAAAGGCTGGGGAGTATGTGTGTTTGGGTTGGTTGGTTGAAAACAGATTGGTAGATGGGCACACAAATACAGTTAGAAGGAATCAATTCTAATGTTCAATAGCACATTGGGTGACTATCATTAACAATAACTTAATTTATATTTTAATACCTCTAGAAAAGAAGATTAGAAATGCTGCCATCACAAAGCAATGAGTGTTTGAGGTAATAACCACATATGGTTGATTATAACACATTGTGTGTAGGCATTAAAATATCACATTTACTCCATAAATAAATAAAATTAATATGTTTCCAGGAAAAATCAGGGTGTAGGCCCCTTGGTTCTCAACTGTGCTACAACCCTGTACGCATATTACAACTCTCTATGTGTACTAGATATTTTTTTAACCTTTTTGATATCAGGATTATTCATTATGAATTTTATTTTTTTTTAGATTTTTTTATTGTCTTTATTATTTAATCATAGCTGTGTACAATAGTGCAATCACGGGGTACAATGTGCTGGTTTCATATACAATCTTAGCTATTTTCATCATATTGATTAACATAGCCTTCCATTTTCTCAGTTATTATATGAAGACATTTGTATTTTACATTTTGTAAGTTTTGCCTGTACCCTTCTAAGATGCACCGAAGGTGTGGCCCCACCAATTACTTTCCCTCCACCACAAGTCCCCCCTCCCCTCCCTACCCTTGCCCCTTTCCCCATATTCTTGTGTTATAGTTGGATTATACCCTTCATACGACAGCCATAAATTAGCTTCATAGTAGGGCTGAGTACATTGGATACTTTTTCTTCCAGGTGAACCTTACTAAATGCAGAATACAAATGTCTTCCTATAATAACCGAGAAAATGCCAGGAAGGCTATGTAAATCAGTTTGATGAAAATAGTTAAGATCGTATATGAAACCAGCACATTGTACCCCTTGATTGCACTATTGTACACAGCTATGATTTAATAATAAAGACAATAAAAAAAATTTCTGGGCGCACCTAAGATGCTCTCATGGCTTCACCCTCTGAAGACCACTTCTTTGGAGGGTATTAGGAAGGAACTGGAGTAGATTTGCATTTTAAACATGTGTCTTGTGACTGGAGTGAGACTGGGCAGAGCGGGAAGTGAGAAGGTCCAGCTGAGGGCAGTGGGGGAGGGAGGACGAGGAGCGGCCTGAGACATCCGGGCTTGGACTCGGAGGATCTTGTTGCTCTTGGGTGGGGGGCCGGCAGCCAGGCCAGGAGTCTGAGTAAGGTGGCACCCAGGGAAGAGGAGGCAGACTTCAGGGCAGGTCGGCTTCCCATGAGGATACCCAAGCAGCTGGCCATGTAGCAGACATCTGCGGTCAGCCTGCTCTGCTGGGCGGGACCAGGTTGGGCCGGGGCGGGAGGCTGGGTTCCATCTGCGTCGGTCTGCAGAGCGGTGCCAGGCGGCCGCCTAGCTCCTCTGGGCCTCAGCTCCCTACCTGTGTGAGACAGGGTGAAGGCTGACTCCTTCTAGCCCAACATCCAGAACTCCGATGGCACCTGCAGGGCAACAGCCAGCCCCTGATGTAACGCCCTCCGGTCAGGATGGCCCCTGCCTCTGCCTCAGTTTCCCAGGGCTACTGTTACAAACTACAAGAGAAATCTCTCTCACATTTCCGGAGGCCAGGGCAGGCTGGGCAGGCCCTGCCCTCTCTGTGAGCTCAGGGGAGATGTGTCCAGCTCTTGGTGGCTTTGGCAGCTCTGGTGTCTCTTGGCTTGTGACTACTTCTCCCCAGTTTATGCCTCCACCATCACTCGGTGCCCACTGGGTGATCAGTGCCCAGTGCCACTCCCGTAAGGGGACGAGGATCAGCCCACAGCCTCAGCCTGCTGCAGAAACAAGACTAAATCAGACTTTACAGCAAGGGTTCAGCACGGGGCTCACCCCCAAATGCCAGCTGTCATTGTCATCGTCTTCATGAAGATGGCCAAGGGGATGGAGAACCACTGGGAGCACGGGTGGCACCAACACTCTGCTGACCCTCCCTGAGCCTAGTCGTGACCGAGACTCGGGCCACGGTGTGTCTGTCCCTCAGGAGGGAAGGCTCTGGGAGCCGGGCGGAGGGCGACTCGGACCTCTGCCACTCTCTACCCTTGAGTCCCCTGGCAACAAAAACATATCTGAAGTGGTAACTTCACATGGGTGCGTGTGAGCATGCTTGAACACATGTGTGTGCAAGGAGAGAGAAAGATCATGAGTTCCTATCCCAGGCTAGTGAGGACTGTAAGTCTGGAGCAAACTCACACTGGACCATTCGCTGCAGGATTGCACAGCAGAATTTTATGTAATTTATTGTCCAACATCCCCCAGAGGCCCTTATTTATTTAGTTAGTTAGTTAGTTGGTTAGTTGGTTGGTTGGTTGGTTGGTTGGTTGGCTGGCTGGCTGGCTGGCTGGTTGGTTGGTTGGTTGGTTGTGTAGTTGGTTGGTTGGTTTGTTGTGTGGTTGGTTCGTTGGTTGCTTGGTTGGTTGGCTGGTTGGTTGGTTGGTTGGCTGTGTGGTTAGTTGGTTGGCTGTGTGGTTAGTTGGTTGGTTGGTTGGTTGGTTGGCTATGTGGTTGGTTGATTGGTTGGTTGGTTAGTTGGTTGGTTGGTTGCTTGCTTGCTTGGTTAGCTGGATGGCTGGCTGTTTGGTTGGTTTGTTGGTTGGGTTGGTTGGCTGGCTGCCTGCTGGCTGGTTGGTTGCATTGGCATAGTACTTGGTTGACAAAATGTACAAATAAGTAGCTGTAAGCTCTTTAAACTCAGAGGTCATGTCATGCTCCTTCTTCCTTTCCCCCAGGGATTAACACAATACCTAATACACAATTCAGAAATCACTGTTTGAATGAGAGATAAAGTGAGCAAGTGAGTGAGCATGTTTATCAATGACTGAATGTATGTGCATGCAAATGAGTGGAAGAATCGGCTGCATTAACAAAGGAATAAATGAATAAATGTGTCCTCATCACACCCCTTCTTGTCTGTACCTGCTAGGAGCAGAGATTCTACCTGTGTGTGCCCGTTCTCTCCATATTTCTTCCCACCTCAACACAACTCAGAAGTAGCCCATATTCCTGGGGAGAGGGATATGCCAATGTGTTCTTTCCAATTCAATTTTAAAATTTGAGAGACTTGTATAGTGTCACACAGTTGTAATAAAGAAAAGAGAGCTTTAAGTGAGCCCTTTATTTATACCTAGTTCCCCCAAAACTAATGCTAGCAAAGCTATTAAACAGGATCAGAGACAGGACATGAATGTTGATACAGTGACAATCAAGAACATTCCTTCACCTCAAGGACAGTCTGGTGGCCTTTTGTAGGGCCAGTCCCCTCTCCCAACTCAATCCCTGGCACCCATTTGCCTGTTCTCCATTTCTATAATTTTCTCATTTCCAGATTGTTACACTGATGGCATCCTGCAGTAAGGAAGCTTTTTCTATTGGCTTTTTTCACTCACCGTAATACTCTGGAGCTCAAGATATGGTGCATACCAATAACTCAGTCCTTTTGGTCATTGTGTAGTATATCATGATACAAACATACCATGGTTTGTTTAATCATTCACCAACTGAAGGTCATTTGTGTGTTTCTGGTTTGAGGCTATTATGGATAATTTGTACCGGTTTCTGTGTAAAGATCAGTTTTAATTTCTCTGGGATAAATGCCCAGGGGTGCAATTGTTACTTATTAGTGTTTTAAGAAACTTCCAAACACTTTCCAGAGTACCTGGACTATTTTACATTCCCACCAGCAATGTGTGCATGAGCCTTGTCAGCGTTTGGCATTGTCACTATATTTTTTGTATTTATTTTTGTGCAGTTTTTTATTTTTATCTCTCCCACAGTTCTCCTGTACCTAATTACATTTTCATGGTATGGGAGAAAGTAAATTTTTCCGGGCTTTTCAGTGTTTTAGGTATTTTAATAGGTATGTAGTGACATCTCATTGTGGTTTTAACTTGCATTGCCCTCACGGCTAATGATGTTGGATATTTTTCCATGAGCTCATTTGCCCTCTGTATATGCTCTTTTGGGAGATATCTGCTTATATCTTTAGCCTATTTTTTAACTGACTTTTTCCCATTGAGTTTTGTACTAGTTCTCTGTCACATATGTGGTTTACAGACATTTTCCCACAGTTTGTAGCTTTCAGTCTTTTAACTGGGTCTTTTGCAGAGAAACTTTTGAATTTTGATGAAGTCAAATTTTTTTTCTCTTCATGTTTTTGCTGTCTCAGTCCTAGATCCTGAAATTTTCATTCGATTCATTCAACTTTATTCAAAAAGTTTTACAGTTTTAAGTATTACATTTAACTGCATAATGCATTTGTTTACAAAGTGTGGGGCTTAGTTGAGAGTTGTTTGTTCTTAACTCAGTTAACCAGTTACAGCAGTTTCACTTCCGTGCCTTTTTCAAAAGTCAGTGAAAGGGTGTATTTGGGTGGGTCTATTTCTGGCTTCTCTGATTGCTTCCATTATTCTGTGTCTGTCCTTCTTGCTAAACTCATTTATTAGTTCTAGAAATTTCTTGGTGGATTTTTAGGGTTTTCTATACAGGTGATTGTGTCATCTGGACATAGGAACAGTTTTATTTCTGCCTCTCTCATCTGTATGACTTTTATTTGTTTTTCTTGTTCTATTGAACTGGCTAAAATTTCCAGCACTATGTTGAATAAGAGTGGTGATTCTTTTTTAGATAAGTTTCATTAAGTTGTGGCACTTCTCTGCTTCTATTTTTTTTATCATAAATGGATGTTGAATTTTGTCAAATGCTTTTTCTACATCAATTGATACAGCTATACAATTTTGTTTCTTTAGATTATTAATAAAGGTGATTACATAGATTGATTTTTAAATATTGAATCAACCTTGCACCCCTGGAATAAATCCTATTAGGTATGGCATATAACTCTTTTTATATACAGCTGAATTTTATTTGCTAATATTTTGTTGAGGAGTTTTACATCCACATTCACCAGCGATAGTCTTCTATTGTTTTCGTATTTTGTACCATCTTTGCCTGGTTTTGACATCAGGATAATACAAGACAGTACTTGCCTTGTAAAATGAACTGTAAGGTTTTCCTCCTCTTACATTTCTGGTTGAGATTTTATAGAATTTGCATAAATTCTTCTTTAATGTATGACAGGATAGAGTTTACCAGTGGACCCATCTGGGGCTAGAGATTTCTCTTATGGGAGTTTTTAAATTACAGAACTAAAATTTTGATTTTCTGAATACTTATATGACTATTCCAGTGATGTGTTTCGTATTGAGTGAGCAGTGGTATTTGCACTTTTTGGAGAAGTGGTTCATTTTACAGGTTACCAAGTCTGTGTGTGTGGAGTTGTTCACAAAATCCCACCCCCCACCCCATAACCATTTGGATGTCATCAAAATTGTTAGTGATTTTCCCTCCTTCAATCCTAACAATGGTAATTTGTTCTTTTTGTCTTTGTTAGTCTTTGTAAAGAAATTTGTGACTTTTATTGATCTTTTGAAACAAACAGCTCTTTCTCATTGATTTTTCTCTATTTTGTTTTGATTTCTTTGGCATCTGTTTCTTACTGTTTCTTTCTTTCTCTTTATTTGGTTTTGTTCTGCTCTTCTTTTTTTAGATTCTTGGGGTGGGATATTAAGTGATTAGTTTGGGACTTCGCTTTTTAACATATGCAGTTAATACTAAAGAGCTCCCCCTTTGTGCTGTTTAGTCATGTCCTACAAAACTTCATGTGTCACATCATCATTTTCATTCCGTTTAGTATATTTTTTTAATTTCCCTTGAAATTTTCTCTTTGATTCACAGGTTATTTAGAAGTGTGTAGGTTAGTTTTCAAATGTGTGCATATTTTTTTGTTATCTTTGTTACTGGTTTCCAGTTTGATTCCACATTGGCTCTGTATGATTTCAGGTGTGTTGAGTTTGTTGAGGTTGGTTTTCCAGCCCAGGTGTGGTCTGTTTTGTCTGTGGAGATTGGTTTTCCAGCCCAGGTGTGGTCTATCTTATTTGTGGAGGTTCGTTTTCCAGCCCAGGTGTGGTCTGTCTTGTTGGTTGAGGTTGGTTTTTCCAGCCCAGGTGTGGTCTGTCTTGTTGGTTGAGGTTGGTTTTCCAGCCCAGGTGTGGTCTGTCTTCTCGGTTGAGGTTGGTTTTCCAGCCCAGGTGTGGTCTGTCTTGTCTGTGGAGGTTGGTTTTCCAGTCCAGGTGTGGTCTGTTTTGACATACGCATTGTCTGGGCTTTGCCACTGTTGGAAGGTGTGCTCTACAAACACTGATGAGACCCTGTGTTGCTGGTGCTGTTGAATCTTCCATTTCCCGGATGATTCTCTGCCTACTCTGTCAATTGCTGAGAGAAGAATATTGAAGACAAATTGTGGATTTGTCCATTTCTTCTGTTAGTTCTATCAATTTTCAGGACACTTATTTTTATAGCTCTGTATTTTTCTGTGTGTACACATTTGTGTCTTCTTGCTGGTTCTTTTTGTGTCCTTTGAACTCTACTTTATCTGATACTAACAAAATCCACTCTTTCTTTTCATTAATATTTGCAAATTAATTAAAATTAAAAAATTAATCTATTTTTCCCATTCTTCTACCTACAACCTGCCTATATCATTACATTTGATTGAGTCAGCATAGATGATCATGTTTTCTAATCCACTCTGTCATTCCTATATTTTAATTCTTATATTTAGACCATTTACATTTAACATAATTATTCTTAAGTTAGAGCTTATACCTGCCATTTTGTTTTTGTTTATTATTTTTTGTTTTCACATATGTTTTCTTTTACCTGCCTTCCTATGAGTTATTTGAACACATCTTAGAATTACATTTTGATTTATATATATGTAAATATATATATTTCATTTATATAATTCATATATACACACATTGATACAACACAGCCAATGTAATTTGCCATTGTCACTTTAAAAGTCTAAATAAAATGTAGGGAAATTACCTACCTTTCCATCACTTCTTTTCACCCCATTTATGATGTAATTATCTTTAAAAGTTCTTCTACATACATGTAGAACCATATCAGAAAATGTTATAATTTTGTTTCAACTGTCAAACATGAGTTAGAAGACTGGAAAAAGAAACAAAAATCTGTTTATAAGCTTTTTCAGTCTGGTCTTTCCCCCTTGCTTCTTTTACCATTTCTTTCTGTTTACAGAACTTCCTTTAGTTATTTGTTAAGACAGATATACTAGTGAAAAATTCTCCATGTTTTTTTTTATTTGAGAATGTTCTCTTTCCCCTTCATTCCTGAAGGATATTTTTACTCCATATAGGGTTCTGGCTTCAAAGGTTTTTTTCCTTTCCTTTTCTTTTCTTTTCTCTTCCCCGCCTCCTCCCCTGGTGTTTAAAAAGTGGTATGCCTTTTTTTCTCTAGTCTCCATGGTTTATGATGAGAAATTCATTATAATTCAAATTATTTTTTCTTCATATGTTATTTTTGTCTTGCTGGTTTCGAGATTTTTTTCCTTTGCCTGTCAGAAGTTTGACTGTGATGTGTCTCGATATGTTTTCTTCAGCTTTATTTTGTTTAGGGCTCACTGAGCTCTTGGATGCTAAGATTTGCATCTGGTACAAAACTGGGAAGTTGTCAATATGCATTTCTTTGTGTACTTTCCCAACGCTGCCCTCTTTTTCCTCTCTCTTGGACTCCAGTGACATGAGCATCAGTCAGACCCTTTGCTACAGGCCCACGGGGCTCTGAAGCTGTCTTGCTACTGTTGTTTTACTTCCTCTTCATTGATTCTTCCTCTGACCATTTCATTCCACCTCTGCACCCAGCTACTGTGGTTTTCTTTTTGTTTGTTTGGTTTTTTAATTTTAGTTACTTTTTTGTTATTTCTAAAATTACCTTTTGGTTCTTCTTTATTTATTTATTTATTTGCTGTTTGGTTCTTCTTTATTTATTTGTGTTGTATTTATTTGCTGAAACGCTGCATTTCCTTGCTAAGACTCGTAAGTTTTCATTTGTTTCATGCGTGTTCTTAATTGCTCACTGAAGCTCTGTTGTGATGGCTCTTTAAAGTCTCCACCAGATGATCCTACAGTCTCCGTCATTTCTCTGTCGGCATCTATTGACTATCTTTTTCTCATCAACCAAAATCATTCTTGTTCTTGACATGAGAACCAAATTTTGATTGAAAACTAAGCATTCTAGGTATTATGATGAGACTGTGAATTTATTTAAATCTTATGTTTTAACCGGCTTCCCCTGACCCCAGTGTGACAAGGGAGAGGAGATGTAGCCACAGTACTCCAGGGGCGGTGTCGGGACCGGTATAGAACCCTAAATTCCCTGCCTGGCTCCACTGACACCTCTATTTGGGGAGGGGTGGGAGTGCTGGTACTACTCCCCAGTTGTCCTCCTCTGATGTCACCCCACTGAGGAGGGAGGGAGACCCCTCCTCACTGCTCATTGCAGTTGGAAGTCTGGGTACCCCACCTGGTCTCCCCACTGCCATGGGAAGGGGGCTCCTTACTGCCTGGCAACAAGGAAAGTTCTAGCTTCCTACTCAGCTTCCTCTGACTGCTGCCCCCGGTGGGTGTGTGGGGCCCTCTTTACACTACTGCCCAGCTCAGTGGCCATCTGGGTGTCCCACACAGCCGTGGCCAGAGTGGGCCGCCAGTTCCTGAGGTGATTGGCCACAGTGGAACGGTTATTTTCTGAAGTCTGTCTTGTTAGCCTACCTCTTTCCTGTTGTCTCAGTTAGAGCGGACGCTTTTGTTGAGGCTCTTTTTATCTATACCCATTGGCATTTCCGGGCTGCTGGCTTCTTGAGCTCCAAGTTCAAGACCAGTAGAGCAGAGGGAGAATCCAAGGAGCTTACCACCAGGTTCTCCAGGTCCAAAGGTCCCTCATCAGTCTTCCACCATCTCCCCGTATTTCAGAGCTATCTTAATCTAATATAATGTCAGAGTTTTCTGATGTAATTAGTGGAAAGAACAGGTGAAATACATCTCCTCCCTCTTCCCAGAAGCAGAAGCCTCAGTGTGTTCCTGACGGTTCTTCTTTAGAAATAACTAAATCACCTGCCCCAACTGAAATATTTATGTATTTTTTATTAACCTGTTTATTGAAGCCAAGAAAAAGTAAAAGAAAATAAATAAATAAATAAAATAAAGGGATTCTTAAATTTCTCCAAGGCTAGGAGAGAGTTAATGTTGCCACTTCTAAGAAAGAAACCTCTTAAGAATTAATTCAGCTAGAAACTGCTCATTGTTGATTTAATATTGCTGAAACCTCAACTCTGTAGCATTCACTCAGAAATCCCAATTTTAAAAATAATCTTGCATGTTCAACTTTTGGTTAGATATTAAAAATTTCCCTTCCTTCTTGAACAGCAGAAACCCAAGAAAAGAATTCCCCTCATCTTGATGACTCAGACCTGAGGTCTGAGCACTGGGCAGTTTTGCTTTCTATTTGCCCAGCAGCTACAAGCTCCTAACTGTACTTTCCAGCAGCTGTCCAGCCTGCACCTGATTTTCTGGCAGACCGGACAAAGTCATGGGCAAATTAAGAGTCAAATACTCAGAATGAGGACACAGGGCTTCTCCTACCAACCCACAAGTAAGGAATTTGACACAGGTCATTTTCATAACAAGTTTAGTGACAACAATTTTAGTAATATAACCTAATTCAACTTCCTCAGTTATAATCCAGGTAGCTGAAGTTGCCAAATAAGTAGATGTTAGAAGAGAAAAAAAACAGAAGCAATGAAAAAAGGAAGAAAGAATTCTTCAGTGGGAAATAAAATGTGTAGTGTTTGTATGAATGAGTACAAAGGATCACTGCAGACAATGTTACTTTGAATAAGTCCCACTTTGCAGAGCAGCGTAAAGAGTATTATCCATATTTTGAGAACTAGGACTAGGAATTTAAGTGAATTGCCTGAGGTCACACGTGTTGTGATTAAACCCAGTTCTGCTCTGATCCATTCCACTAGGACAGGACCAGGTGGGAGACGCAGGTCTAATTAAACACAGGGACAATGACCCTCATGCTGAGTGTCACAGGGCTGCTGACCACCGTTCCCCCAATACAGACCATCAGAAAACTTCCACCTCAGCAGGTCTAGAAGAGGGGCTTGGGGTTCTATATTTCTAACAAGGACTCCCATTTTTCTGATGCTGCTGGTCTATAGCCTACATCATAAAAAGCAAGGCTATTGAAGAGGCACTTTGTTCATGTGAAAATCTGAATTTGACCTTCAATCAAAGATATATAGAGAAATTTAGTGGATTTTGTTTTCATTTCAAAAAAAGAAAATATAGTTATAACATGACATGGCTGTTTGGTCACTGATGCAGAAACCAAAAAGAGATGTTGATTTAAGGCAGGAAAAAAAAAAAGTTAAGGTATATAAATAAATTAAAAATGAAACATCTGATTATAAATAGGAAAACTAAACTTTTACCTCCCACCAGCAGTTTCCAATCTTCTCTAGCTACATTAGCCATAACTCCTGAATCAAAAGTCAGAACATATAATTTGATGGTTTAAAAACAAGGACTAAAAAATGAAATCCAGATTATGTTAATTAGGATGATTTTTCCATTATGATCTGAAATACTAACTCCCAAAGTCATGAGATAAACGTGAAAATAAAACTCACACACCCATACACAATTCTGTGGATTTATTATCTAAAAACTTTAGAATAAAAGAGATCTAAGATCCAGAGAATATATATTATACCAGCCACTGTCCTGGTGTTTGGATCTGTTATTTGTTTAAATCAAACAACATGGCTCCACATAATCATCTAAAAAAATTTAGTTCATTGAACAATATAGTCCTAACATGTTCCAAACGATTCCATTTTCTGCGCCATATTAATTGGTCTTCCATGATATGAAGTTTGTAGAGAAATAAGTTTGAAAAACCCACGTCAAAATTAGAGGCTTTCTTTGCTGGGGGATTTCTTTAGAATATAACTTAGCGGACATGACCACAAACAATGTCACAATTTTCCCACAGTTTTAATTTGTCCTGGGGCCTCGTTCTTCCCCTGTCCTGGTCTCTCTTATGTAACGTCAAACATTTTACTGAGTTTGAGTCACAAGCACAATCTCGCTTTACCGAGTGGTGTGTTACCATTTAAAGGGCAAAAGCCCAGCCTCAACTAGCCCTGGGCCCTCTCCTCCCCTGGGGGCCTGGGGTTGTGGGAGGGCCCCGGCTGGCCCTTCTCTGCGTCCTCCGCCCTCCGCGAGCATCCGTCTCTCTGGGTCTGTGGGGAGAAAGAAGGAACAGCGTGGTAGGAAGGCTCTGGTTTGGACACAGTGCTGTGAGCGTGGTAGGAAGGCTCTGGTTTGGACACAGTGCTGTGAGCGTGGTAGGAAGGCTCTGGTTTGGACACAGTGCTGTGAGCGTGGTAGGAAGGCTCTGGTTTGGACACAGTGCTGTGAGCGTGGTAGGAAGGCTCT